>CAUYON010050922.1:0-14202 GCA_963573935.1 Arctocebus calabarensis | reverse complement strand
TTTGAGACAGAGCCTCAAGCTGTCACCCTGGATAGAGTGCTATAGCATCACAGCTCACAGCAACCTCCAATTCCTGGGCTCAAGCGAGTCTCCTGCCTCTGCCTCCCAAGTAGCTGGGATCACAGGCGCCCGCCACAATGCCTGGCCATTTCTTGGTTGCATTGTTGTTTGGCGGGTCCGGGCTGGATTCGAACCTGCCAGCTCAGGTGTACATGGTTGGCACCTTAAGCCCGTTGAGCCACAGGCACCGAGCCAATTTAAAACAATGTAACAAGCGCTTGAACACCTATGTTCATTCTTCATTCTGGCATTATTTACAATAACCAACAAGTGTGGAAGCCACCCCAAAGTCTACTGATAGATGAATGGATAAAGAAAATGTACTATCTACAAAGAATGGAATATTATTCAGCCTTAAAAAAGAAGGAAATTGGGCAGCACCCGTGGCTGAGAGAGTAGGGCGCCGGCCCCATATACCGAGGGCTACGGGTTCAAACTCGGCCCTGGCCGAACTGCATCAAAAAATAGCCAGGCGTTGTGGCAGGCGCCTATAGTCCCAGCTACTGAGGAGGCTGAGGCAAGAGAATCACCTAAGCCCAAGAGCTGGAGGTTGCTGTGACCTGTGACTCTATGGCACTCTACTGAGGGTGATAGAGTGAGACTCTGTCTCTACATAAACTCCACCCCCCAAAAAAGAAGGAAATCAGCCAGGCACAGTGGTTCACACCTTTAATCCTAGCACTCTGGGAGGCCAAAGCAGGTGGATTGCTTAGGCTCAGGAGTTCAAGACCAGCCTGAGCAAAAGCAAGACCCCATCTCTATTAAAAATAGAAATAACTAGTCAGGCATGGTGCCACACACCTATAGTCCCAGCTACTCAGGAGGCTGAGACAAGAGGATCCTTTAAGCCTAAGGGTTGAGGTTGCTATGAGCTATGATACCACAATACTCTACCCAAGACAACTAAGTGAGATTGTCACAAAAAAAAGAAAGAAAGAAATCCTGCCGCATGGAGTGTGAATGAACTTTGAGAATATTATAAGTGAAATAAATCAATCACAAAAATACAAATACTACATGATTTCACTTACATGAAATAGGTCGTTGTTTAGTCCATTTAGTGTTTATAGAACAAAATACCTGAGACCAGATACTTTGTAAGGAAAAGAGGTTTGGGTGGCACCTGTGGCTCAGTGAGTAGGGTACCAGCCCCATATACCAAGGGTAGCAGGTTCAAACCCAGCCCCGGCCAAACTGCAACAACAACAAAAAAAAAATAGCTGGGTGTTATGGCAGATGCCTGTCAAGTCCCAGCTACTCGGGAGGCTGAGGCAAGAGAAACACCTAAGCCCAAGAGCTGGAGGTTGCTGTGAGCTGTAATGCCACAGCACTCTTATCGAGAGCAACAAAATAAGACTTTGTCTCCTAAAAAAAAAAAAAAAAAGATTTTATTTAGCTCATGCTTCTGGTAGCTGTAAAGTTCAAGATCAGGCATCTCCATCTCATGAGAGTCTGACGCTGCTTCAACTCAGCAGAAATCAAAAAGGGAGCCAGTGTCTTCAAAGATATCACATGGAGGGAAGGAAGTCACACTCTTTTTAACAACCAGTTCTTGCAGAAACTAAGAACAAGAAAACACTCACCTCCAAAGGAAGGCATTAATCAATTCATAAGGAATGAATCTGTATGACTGGAACACCTCCCACTAGGCCCCACCTCCCAATACTGCCATGCTGCAGATCAAATTTCAATATGAGTTTTGGAAGGGACAAATATCTGAACCATAGCACTCATTCAAACAAAAGTAGAGGCCAGGTGGGTAGCTCATACCTGTAATCCTAGCACTTGGGGAAGTCAAAGCAGGAGGAACACCTGAGCTCAGGAGTTTGAGACCATCCTGAGCAACAGTGAGACCATCTCTCTTCTAAAAATACAAAAATTAGCAGAGTACTGCGCTAGGTGCCTGCCTGTAGTCTCAGTTACTCAGGAGACTGAAGCAGGAGGACCGCTTGAACCCAGAAATTTGAGGTTGCTGTAAACTAGCCTGACACCATAGCACTTTAGCCTGGGTAACAGAGTGAGACTCTATCTCAAAAGAAAAAAAAATAAATATATAAGTCTTTTAAAAATATTAAAGTACAAGTGTATGCATGTACATAAATAAGATAGATGGGTAGATAGATATTCAGTGTACATTAAGTACTAGGTATATAACGACATAATACAGGTAAACACTAATTTCAGGATAAGGATTTACTTTTCTTTCCTTTTTTTTTTGAGACAGAGCCTCAAGCTGTCACCCTGGATAGAGTGCTGTGGCATCCACAGCTCACAGCAACCTCCAATTCCTGGGCTCAAGCGAATCTCCTGCCTCCACCTCCCAAGTGGCTGGGACTACAGACACCCACCACCAACACCCGGCCATTTTTTGGTTGCAGCCGTCATTGTTGTTTGGCGGATCTGGGCTGGATTCGAACCCGCCAGCTCAGGTGTATGTGGCTGGCGCCTTAGCCCGTTGAGCCACAGGCGCCGAGCCAGGATTTACTTTTCATGGGTGTAGGAAGCAGAAAACATTTGAAGGTATAGCCAGGGGACTCAGAACTCTTGTGGTTTCACTTCTTAGGCTAGGTGGTAAAAAGCATCCATAATATTAGCCATCCTTAACAATGTAGCCCTCCAAAAATAATGAGGTTTAATCCAAAGGAAGACAGGTTAATGGCTATACATTTAGGTTCTGACTTGACACAATATGATACATTTTATGTCTGATTATAGTAATTAAGAATGAAATTAAGGCGGTGCCCGTAGCTCGTTGCGTAGGGCACCAGCCACATACATCCAGGCTGGTGGATTTGAACACAGCCTGGACCATCTAAACAACAATGACAACTGCAACAAAGAAATAGCTGGGTGTTATGGCGGGCGCCTATAGTCCCAGCTACTTGGGAGGCTGAGGCATGATAATCACTTAAAGCCCGAGAGTTGGAAGTTGCTGTGAATTGTGATGCCAAGACACTCTACCAAAGGCAACATAGTGAGACTCTGTCTAAAAAAATAAAAAAAAAAGAATGAAAATTAAGACAAGTCATATCTGTTAGACAGCAGACTCTTATCAATAGCAAATGCTTGAGCCTAAGAAGGTGAAACTAAGGTGCACTACGATCACATCTGCGATTAGCCACTGCACTCCAGCCTGAGCAACACAGTGTTTTTTTAATAAACACGACCAATGTTTATTAATAAAAAAATCTCTGGGTGGCGCCTGTGCCTCAGTCAGTAAGGTGCTGGCCCCATATACGGAGGGTGGTGGGTTCAAACCCAGCCCCAGCTGAACTGCAACAAAAAAGTAGCCAGGCGTTGTGGTGGGAGCCTGTGGTCCCAGCTACTCGGGAGCCTGAGGCAAGAGAATCGCCTAAGCCCAGGAATTGGAGGTTGTTGTGAGCTGTGTGACACCACGGCATTCTACCAAGGGTGATAAAGTGAAACTCTGTCTCTACCAAAAAAAAAATCTCTTTATCTATTAAACAAGTCTGTGACACTGTGTTTAGAATGCATCAAGAATGTTTATAACTTACTTATTTATAGTAACATAACTTACTATAAATTGTGCTAAACAAATAAATCAAATTTCACAATTAACAATATGACTTCTGATCCAAAGATGAGTTAAAAATTAACTGGTTCAAAGCCCATAATATTTGTGCTCCAAATTCATTGTAACTGAATTTTATTATCTATACAGGACCAATTCTTCACTCCTACATATTTCAGTCTTACTTTTAACAAAGCCCATTTTCCTTCTACATCCTGCTCTGCACAACAACTTCACAGTTTATACCCTATTATACATGCCAGTTTGATATTTTGATGAAAGAAACATCAAGTTTTAAAATGCAAATAACACTGACAAAAGCGGTGTGATTGTTTAGCTTTTCTTAAACTTGAAGAACTCCATCAGTTTTCACCAACCTACTGAGGTATATCAGCCCAGCAGGCTTTCCTCTCTATGTCAGCCAGATGACAGTTACTAAATTTTAAACTAAACAATAAAAGCCCTGTAGTGAGAACAACATAACCCGCAAAGCACCTGCAAGAAAATCCTTGCAATCTATAATAAACAAAGATTAACAAAACCGCCAAATTCAATTGAGGCATGCCCTACAGTAAAAAATGTTCCACTTTCAGAGTCAGAAAATAATGTAACAAAATTTTAATTCTCCTTTACATAATTCTATTGTGGATAGCTTGAACAAATATTCCAATGTGTTAGTATAAAAATTCTACAATCATGAACATTGGTAGCTATTAACTTGTTTTTTTGTGCAGTATAAATAGCATGTACTCTTCATGATGCCTAATGGAGTCATCACCCTCTCATAATGTAATCCTACAAATTGCAGCGGATTAACTTTTTATATATAAAATTGTGTGTTTATTTGCATGTACAATAGAGAGAATGACGTTACACACACCTGTTCTACAGCATTTAACAGAATGTACCATGATGATTGAAATGAAAAGCGGCTAGCCAAATCCATCAAATATAAAAACTATTGCAATCCTGTTGCAAAGTCCTTTGTTAAACTCCTTTTATTCTAAATCCTTTTAATTCTGTCCTATAACACTAAAACATTTATAAAAAGCTTAAAATCCTAATAAATCGCACAATTAAAGTAATGAAAATGGACTTGTCCACCAAGTCACTAACTCCTCTCCCACTCAACAAAATTTAAAACAGTTTGCCTGTCAGAAAATGTTAAATAATATCCCCACCATACACACCATTGTAAACTCATTTAAACCAAAGAGTTTAAGCTCATAAATCTGCCTTAAAGATTTCAAGACATCAAATAGAAATAGCTTCTGCCTGGGTCCAAAACCAGATCCAGAGGCAAATAAAAATCCAACTGATAATGAAATATCCCAATTCTACTCTTGATGTTAAGAGGATGATATCTTGAATATAAAGATTTTACATAAAAATATCTAAGACTGACTTTTCACTGATAAAATATTTTCCTGAAGGACTCCATTGAACAACTAAATTCATCTTCTCAGTTAAGCCCTTTCCAGGTCATGTTTTGTTTTACTAAAATTATTTTCTACCAGATAATTTCATTCTATCAGATTGTCATTGTTGAGTTTTACTTATAAATACAATTTGTCAAGATATAGACAAATTTTGTGTATTTAAATTTAGCCATAAAGCTAAATAATAAAGCTAATAAATTTTCTGTGAATTTTTAGATTCTTCAGGGCTTTTGTGTGCTACAAAAGTTTATACCAACATTTTAACCAAATTTACAATTTCTATTATGTATTGAAGAACTCCTTGACTTATTTCTTACATAAATAAGAAAATATAAGCAATTTTTTGTTGGCCGGGCTGGGTTTGAACCCACCACCTCTGGTATATGGGGCCAGTGCCCTACTCCTTTGAGCCACAGCCACCTAAAAACATAAGCAATTTTTTGAGACAAGAGAGAAATAAAATAGAAGATGAGATGAGAAGGGACAAATAAGGAAACAGATGTAGAGACTCTAAGTGCCATCAGCCAAACACAAGAAAGAAAAACAGTAGGCAGTGCCTGTGGCTCAAGGAATAGGGCGCCAGGCCCATATACCGGAGGTGGTGGGTTCAAACCTAGCCCTGGCCAAAAACTGCAAAAAAGAAAAAGAAAGAAAGAGAAACAGATTATAGCACAAGAATATGGGGAAAGGGGCAAGGGAGGAGAGGGGAGGGAGAGGATGGGTGGAGAGAGGGTAAATGGTGGGATCACACTTATGGTACATCTTAGAGGGGTACAGGTGAAACTTCCTAAATGTAGAATACAAATGTTTTCATACAATAAACAAGAAAATCCCATGAAGGTTATGTTGAACAGTTGGATGAAAATATTTCAGATTGTATATGAAGCCAGCACACATTGTACTCCATAATTGCACTAATGTACATAGCTATAATTTAATAAAAAGAAAGAAAGAGAGAGAAAATCAGGACATGAATCTTATCACCTTGAACTGTTTACCCAAATGTAATCACCAAAGACATCTTGGCCATTTGCCTCAAAAATAGAAAATATGTGTACATATTTAGCCCCCATAGCTAAATAAAGCAACCTCAAAAAGTATATTAAAAACATTTTTTTCAACATTAAGTGTATGAGGTATCCTTTAACCTATAGTGGCACATTCTTTTTCACTTGATGATCAAGCCCCTTTACTCTTTCATACATTAAACTTGTCCTACCTTAAAAAGCAGCAAATAGAAATCTTTTGTTTTACAAAGAAGTTGGCTGAGCGCAGTGGCTCACACCTGTAAACCTAGCACTCTGGGATCCCAAGTTGGGAGAATAGCTTGAGGTCAGGAGTCCAAGACCAGCCTGAGTCAAGCAAAAGCCTGTTTCTACTAAAAACAAAAAAATTCACCAGGTGCAGTCGTGCTCACCCCTGTCTTCCCAGCTACTTGGGAGGCTGAGGCAGAAGGCTCACCTGAGCCCAGGAATTTGAGGTCGCTGGGAGCACTCTGGCCTGCGTAAGAGAGTGAGGATTTTTCTTTCAACAACAACAACAACAAAAAAAAAAATCAAAGGTCTTAAGACAGGTTAAATAATATATCTAAATTGTTGTGGTACTATATGTGATGTCTGAACCTAAAGCTAGGCTATAATTTTTTCCTCTGTTACTTTATTCACTAAAAAGATACTGTCAAGAAAAACAATGAACTCCTCTGCTGAAAGTTATAAACAAAATTACTGATAAAGGCTAATTTATTTCACCCCTTAGTGTTTTAACCGTCTCATCTGTAAAATGGGGATATGTACAATGTACCTTATAGGGCTGTTGTATTAAGAATAATAAAGTATATGCAAAGGGCTAAACATGGTGCAGCAACATTTAAGAACTCAAATGCTATGCAATTATTATTGCTTATGGCCACCTACTAGGTGAAATTAGTCATCTACTTTCCTGGTTAAAAAAAAAAAAGAAAAAAAAAAAAAGACCACCGTTCACATCCTTGACTACTGCCTTGCTCTTCTTACCACGGTGCCAATGTCTCCTCAGCATCTCTCCACATTACTCACCCTGCACCCACACGAGAATGACAAGCACAATGCTTCCTCAGTAATGCTACACTTTCCACTCTCCAGACAGAAATATCCAGCTGCCTGCTAGACATAAGAATACATCCACCTACAATAAGAATTGTTACTGATTTTTTTAAATTTGGTAATTCTTTATTGAGACCTCTTATTTCCTTTATATTATTTTAAAAATTACAGTTTTTTTAGATAAGTCTAACACCCTCAATTGAAAAGTTTTTAAACTTAGGCATACAACATGCCTCATTGTATTATTTAATACAGAATTGTGACCATGTTCCAGATATTTATTTCCTGGATCTACTTCTACAGCAGAGTAATGCTTTATATTATACTTCATTTCTATGTTCATTCAGCCACATTTAAGCAAACTGAGTGGTTAATCCTTACTGCACACTACAATGCCCATACAGAACTCTAGAGAAATCAAGGAGAATGCTATAAAAAGAGAAGCTAACTAAAAAAGTAGAATTAGTCTCAAACCTTCCATGTGGCATTACCTCACAGTTTACATTAATATAGAAATGCTGTATATACTGGGGGTGGAGGGGATACATTTAGCTTAGAGCAAAGATGCCCAGGAATAAAAGGCAAACAGTTAATGATAAGAAATCTATTATCAAGGCTGGGCATAACGGCTCACTACAATCCTAGTAGGAACTAGGACTCTGGGAATCCAAGGTAGGTGCATTGCCTAATCTCAGGACATCGAAACCTGCCTGAGCAACAGTGAGAACCCATCTCTAAAAATATCTGGGTATTCTGAGGGGCACCTGTACTCCCAGCTACTTAGGAGGCTGAGGCAACAGGATCACTTGAGCCTAAGAATTTGAGGTTGGGGCCAGGCCCAGTGTTTCAGGCCTGTAATCCCAGAACTCTGTAAGGGCTGAGGAGGGTACACTCATAGGTTCGAGATCAGTCTGAGACAGAGCAAGGCCCTCGCTCTAAAATTAAGTGGGGTTGTGGTGGGCGCATGTAGTCTCAGCTACTTGGGAGGCTGAGGCAAGAGGATCACTTGAACCCGAGTTTGAGGTTGCCGTGAGCTACTGTGGCACTCTTATCAAGTGTAACCAAGTGAGACGGTCTCAAAAAATAATAAATAAATAAATAAATATCCTGTGTGCTCTGGCTATTCATCCCTTGATCCCCCTGGAAAGATCTAAATGTATGTACATAAATATGCAAATATATATCTGCATGCATTTCAGGCCCAAAATTTAATTAGCATAACGTGTTAAGCCTTCAGTTAGGATGTCCAAAGGCCAACTAATGCATTTCCTAGTAACAAGACTTGATCTGAACAGAAGAGACACAGAAAATAGAAAGACCTGGAGCTCCAGTGGTGCAATCGGTTAGCACACAGTACTTATATGAAAATAGAAAGAGCAAGGAATTTTAAATCAGATAGGCATAGATTTCAAAACTAGCCTTCACAATTAATTGGTTTATAACCTTAATTTACCTACATCTATAAATTGGAAATACTACCTACTCTGTGCATACCAATGACTCAAGAAATGGAGCTAATATCATAAAGAAAATGGAGGAATTCTGAAAACATGATATTTAACAGTTGGTAAAATAACAAAATTTACATAACTATAGATACATAGCAGGCAATTATTAAGCAACAATTTTTAGGTCTCACACTGTGCTAGAGGCTATTTGAAAGAATGCAACTGGTAAAGTTTAAAGTCAACCCTCTCCTCAGCAGGAAACTTCTAGACTCCTCATATACTGGTCATCCTTGATTTTTATTTCTTATTTAAGGCAAAAAAAAAAAAAAATTATATAGCTGATGTATGTTGCTTTTGCTTTTGTAAGAGTTTATTTTCTAGCTAGGTCACTAACCTGGTATGTTAAACTTCAAACAGAATGAAGGATGGTGAGGGCAATCATAGGAGAACAGAAAGAATTTAAAATATGATATTCAAAGAGATAAATAGCAGAAAATTTTCCAGAATTGGTAATTGGTAAATCTTCACTAGACTAAAAAGAAATTCACACTTACAAGAAGGTCCAGAAATATGTATAAAAACTGTTAATGTATTAAGTGCATTTTCCATGCAGAAAGACATGGAATTAAGGAAAAATGGGGGCTCGGTGCCCGTAGCTCAGTGAGTAGGGCACCATCCACATACACTGAGATTGGCAGGTTCAAGCCCAGACAAGGGCTTGAGCAACAATGACAATGGCAACCAAAAAATAGCTGGGTTTTGTGGTGGGCACCAGTAGTCCCAGCTTCTTGGGAGGCTGAGGTGAGTGAATTACATAAGCCCAAAAGTTTGAGGTTTCTGTGAGCTGTGACCCCAAGGTACTCTACCAAGGGCAACACAGTGACACTCTATCTCAAAAAAAAAAAAGGAAAAATGGGGAAAGAAATACATATAATTGCACAGTTCATTTTTGTAAAAATTTGTTTTTTACTTTTTTAAGGAACAAGGGAAAAGAAATGTGGGACAGCACCGTAGCTCAGGCCTACAATCCAGGAGGATTGCTTGAGGCCCAGGAGTTTACGGCCAGCCTAGGCAATGTGGCAACAGCCTATCTTTACAAAAAATTAAAAGATTAGCCAGACATGGTGGCAGGCACCTGTAGTCCCATGTACTAGGAAGGCTAACACAGGAAGATTGCTTGAGCCCAGCAAGTGAGACCATGTCTCTTAAAAACTAATGATAAATTTTTAAAAAACGAATTGTGGAGATAAGACAGAGAAAATAATAGGAAATGGGATCATCTACTAGGCCAACATGGCTAAATGCACCCAAGAAGGTCAGGATCGTTGGTAAAAATGGGACCTGCTATGGTGCCTCCCTCTGGAAAATGGCGAAGAAAACTGAAATCAGCTCGCATGCCAAGTACACTTGATCCTGTGTCCAAACCAGGATGAAGAGACGAGCTAGGGGGATCTGGCACTGTGGTTTCTGCATGAAAACAGTAGCTGTGGTGCCTGGACCTACAACACCACTTGTATATACTAAAGTCTGCCATCAGAAGACTGAAGGAGGCCAGGCACAGTGGCTCACGCCTGTAATCCTAGCACTCTGGGAGGCCAAGGCAGGTGGATTGCTTGAGCTCAGGAGTTCGAGACCAGCCTGAGCAAACGGAGACCCTGTCTCTACTAAAAGTAGAAAAACTCCAGGCAAGAGGATTGCTTGAGGGCAGGAGTTGGTGGTTGCTTTGAGTTATGACACCACAGCACTCTACCCAGGGCAACAGCTTGAGACTCTGTCATAAAATAAACGAATAAATAAATAAATAAAATATAGAAAAACTGAGGCAAGAGGATTGCTTGAGCTCAAGTTGGAGGCTGCTGTGAGCTATATCACCCACAGCACTGTACCGAATGTGAGACTCTGTCTCCAAAAAAAAACAATAATTAAGAACACTAACACTTAGTATCCAAAAAGTATACTGTAAGAAAGAATATTTATGTCTACTCAAATAACTGCCCAGAAAAAAAATCTACATTACACAAAAATAATTTACAATAAAAATGTGTTAACATGCACATTATACCTTTATCTTTCCTTTTTTTAAAATAGGGAATATTTTCCCGTTTATATATACATTTTTTTTTCTTTTTTATTAAATCATAGCTGCGTACATTAGTGCAATCAAGGGGTACAATGTGCTGGTTTCATATACAATCTGAAATTTTTTTTTTTAGAGATAGAGTCTCACTTTGTTGCCCTCGGTCAAGTGCCATGGCTTCATGGCTCACAGCAATCTCCAGCTCCTGGGCTTAGGAGATTCTCTTGTCTCAGCCTCCCGAGTAACTGGGATTACAGGCACCTGCCACAACGCCTGGCTATTTTTTTGTTGCAGTTCGGCCAGGGCTGGGTTTGAACCTGCCACCCTTGGTATATGGGGCCAGTGCCCTACTCACTGAGCCATAGGCACTGCCCACAATCTGAAATGTTTTCATCAAACTGTTTAACATACCCTTCGTGGCATTTTCTTAGTTATTGTATGAAGACATTTGTATTCTGCATTTAGTAAGCTTTGCCGGTACCCTTCTAAGATGCACCATAGGTGTAGCCCCACCAATTACCCTCCTTCCACCCCAACCTTCTCCCTCTTGTCCCTTCTCATATTCTTGAGCTATAGTTGGTTATAGCCTTCATATGAAACCTTTAAATTAGCTTCATAGTAGGGCTGAGTACATTGGATACTTTTTCTTCCATTCTTGAGATACTTTGCTAAGAAGAATATAGAACTCAAACTTATTAGCAAGAAAAGAACAAGTGATCTCATCTCAGTGTGGGCAAGGGACTTGAAGAGAAAAGTCTCTGAAGAAGACAGGCACATGGCCTATAGACACATGAAAAAATGCTCATCATCCTTAATCATCAGAGAAATGCAAGTCAAAACTACTTTGAGATATCATCTAATTCCAATAAGATACACTTAGTATAGAATATACTAATCTATTATGCTAATATACTAAATCTACTAAGTGTAGAATATAAATGTCTTAACGCAATAAGAAGGAGGAGAAGAAGGGGAGGGGAGAGGGAGGATGGGTGGAGGGAGGGTAATTGGTGGGACCACACCTATGGTGCATTTTACAAGTGTACATGTTAAATCTACTAAGTGTAGAATATAAATGTCTTAACGCAATAACTAAGAAAATGTGGTGAAGGCTATGTTAATCAGTTTGATGAAAGTATTCCAAATTGTATATAAAACCAGCACATTGTACCCCACAATTGCATTAATGTACATAGCTATGATTTAATAAAAAAAAAAGAATTTATTTCCAGTATTAAAAGACAGATTTCAACAATGCAAAAACCACAATTCCTTTTGCACCAACCCAATAGCTTAGTACATCTGAGGTCACAGGGTTGGAGGGTAGAACAAAAGAAGGTGCAGTAGATATTTACTATTTGTTCACAATTTTACTATTTGTTCAAATTTTAATTTCAAATTAATAAAATTCTTAGATTACATTGTTCTCACTTCCAAAGTAAAGTTCTAGTTGTAAAAGAAATCCTCACCCAGGGGGTGTGATATATTTGCTTGCAATTCTTATCTCATCTTCTGCCTTGGTTCACAGTGACTGGAGAATAATAACTCTCTCCATTGAGTTTGGGCTCAGTCATGCAAATTCTTTGGCCAATAGATAGACATGACCATGCAAGTTCTGAGCTGAAACATTAGGAGGCCTGGCCTGGCAAGTTTCCATACCCCTCTTAGAGCTTCCATCCCAGCTCTGGGAACAGGATTTTTCTTTCAGCCTGGATTGCACCCTCACCGAGCCAAGCTCCAGTAAGTTCAGCTCAGATCAGCCAAACAGCATCCAGGAGTGTGCACTAAAATGTTGATTATGGATTTGAGGTTGTTTCATAGTACCTTCACACTAAAAATCTGACTAATAGGTCAAAGGGGTGATCATGGATAGATCAGCTGGCTTCCTGGAAACCCCACATACACTGTTTTTTTGGCAGTTTTTGGCCGTGGCTGGGTTTGAACCTGCCACCTCTGGCATATGGGACCGGTGCCTTACTCACTGAGCCACAGGTGCCGCCCCCCACATACACTTTTGCTGCACACAGTCACATTCTGAGGAAAAAGAATGGAAAACAAGAACTGGGTCCATTTTACCCCACACAAAACCAGATTCCTTGTTACTAAAGAATAGTGCAAGGCTTTTGGGTGGAGGCCAGTGGTTGCTTCCACATGAACCTGATCAGGTTTTTCTTCAGTCCTGCACTGAGACAGGTTTTGGCACCTCAGCCCCTGTCTAAAGTCTATAGGCAACCTTTGCTGCAGTTCATGCCTTGAAATTTTCAGTGTACCTCTTTGTTCTTTTCCAATCTCATCAGTCACTCCTTTTTCATCCTTCTCTCAGGGCTCTCAACATTACCAAGAGCTCGGTCCTCAGCTACCCTCACTCTCTAATAGATCTTATCCAGCCCCAGGGCCAGGATACATCTATGCACCTTGATGACTCCCAGAGGGATGCCTTCTGCTCAGAGCTCTCTTGTAACTTTAAAGCCTCTTTCCTCAACGTCTAGGAGCTATCTCCTATGTGGCATGCTCCAAACAAATCTATTTACCACCTCATTTTCCTGAAATGTTTTCTCTTTTAGCTTCTTCCTCATGGTAATTCTAAGCCTTCTAGCAGATTAGGCTACCAAGGATTTTTTTTTTTTTTTTTTTTTAGATAGCCTCAAGCTGTCACCCTGGACAGAGTGTTGTGGTATCACTGCTCACAGCAACCTCCAATTCCTGGGCTCAAGCGAATCTCCTGCCTCTGCCTCCCAAGTAGCTGGGACTACAGGTGCCTGCCACAACGCCCAGCTATTTTTTGATTGCAGCCATCATTGTTGTTTGGCGGACCCGGGCTGGATTCAAACCCGCGAACTTAGGTGTACATGGCTGGCGCCTTAGCATGTTGAGCCACAGATGCTGAGCCGCTACCAAGGATTCTTATTTTTCCCTCAGCATTTTCAAGCTATTAGCAAATATTAACACTAACAGCTATTATCTTTAAAATATAAATAAATCATGGTATGTTCATACAAAGAGATAGTACACATTGATGAGAAGGAATAAACTCTCTGCTTACGCGAACAGCATGGATGAACCCCACAGACATAATATGAACTGAAATATGACTGGCATAAATGCATAGGTACTATATCATTGTGTCAATATAAAGTACTTAAACAGACAAAATCAATCCTTTGCGACAGAGGCCAGAAGAGTAGTTATCTCTGAGGAGAATACTAACAGGAAGGGCCGGGAGGGAGCCTTCTATGTGTTTACATCAGTATCCAGGTATGTGAGGATGAATAAATGGTTCGCTTAAGACTTGTACTCGGCTCGGCGCCTGTTGCTCAATGGGCTAAGGCACCAGCTATGTACACCTGAGCTGGAGGGTTCGAATCCAGCCCGGCCGCCAAATAACAATGACGGCTGCAACCAAAAACTGGCCGGGTGTTGTGGCGGGCGCCTGTAGTCCCAGCTACTTGGGAGGCGGAGGCAAGAGACTTGCTTGAGCCCAGGAATTGGAGGTTGCTGTGAGCTGTGATGCTATGGCACTCTATCCAGGGTGACAGCTTGAGGCTCTGTCTCAAAAAAAAAAAAA
>CAUYON010050913.1:0-12300 GCA_963573935.1 Arctocebus calabarensis | reverse complement strand
TGAAAAAATGCTCATTATCCTTAATCATCAAAGAAATGCAAATCAAAACTACCTTGAGATATCATCTAACTCCAGTAGCCCACATAACAAAATCCCCAAACCAGAGATGTTGGCATGGATGTGGAGAAAAGGGAACACTTCTACAATGCTGGTGGGAATGCAAACTAATACATCCCTTTTGGGAAGACTTTTGGAGAACACTCAGAGATCTAAAAATAGACCTGCCATTTGATCCTTTCATTCCTTTACTTGGTATATACCCAGAAGACCAAAAATCACATTACAACAAAGATATCTGTACCAGATTGTTTATTGCAGCCCAATTCATAAATGCTAAGTCATGGAAGAAGCCTAAGTGCCGATCAATCCACGAATGGATTAATAAACTGTGGTACATGTATACCATGGAATATTGTGTAGCCTTAAAGAAAGATGGTGACTTTTCCTCTTTGATATTTACATGGATGGAGCTGGAACATGTTCTCCTTAGCAAAGTATCACAAGAATGGAAGAAAAATTATCCAATGTATACAACCCTACTATGAAGCAAATTTATAGCTTTCATGTGAAGGCTACAACCCAATTATAGCACAAGAAGATGGGGAAAGGGGAAAGGGAAGGAAGGGGAGAGGGAGGGTGGGTAGAGAGAGGGTAAAAGGAGGGATCACACTTGAGGTGCATCTTGGAAGGGTCAGGTGAAACCTACTAAATGCAGAACACAAATGTTTTCACACAACAAACAAAAAAATCCCATGAAGATTATGTCGAACAGGTGGATGAAAATATTTCAGATTGTATATGAAGCCAGCACACTGTACCTCATGATTGAACTAATGTACACAGCTATGGTTCAATAAAAAAAAAAAAAGAAAGAAAAATCATAATGAAATGAACATATGTAAGCGCAATAACCATATTAAGAAAGGAACAGCTCCAATAGCTTCGGGTTCCCCATGAACTGCTGGCAGGATGTATATACCTTTTCTGCCAGATATCATCACTGTCTTGAGGCTTATGTTTATCTTTCCTCTGTTTACATTTATAATTTTACTACACATGTCAGTATTATTTAAATGTCTTGGCTTTATGTAATTTTTGGACTTTTAATGAATAAAATCACACTATGTATATTTTTCTGGTACTTGATGTTTTCACTTACCCTTGATGGTTCACCTGTGTATCATTGTGCCCCAGATATAGAGGAATCACTTACCAGGAAGGGTTCATCAAGGCGAAGAAACCACACAGTAACATGTCCAGGGAAAATGAATATAAAGAATGATAAATTGTATCAGCATTGGAGTAGAGAAGTACTATGTAGTAAAAGGAAAAGGTAAACAGAATTCTAAAGAATATATGAATAGCACATACAAGAAGAGTGTTTATCAATTGGGCAAAGTCAGGGCAGCCAGTGGAGGGCTCCCACTTCATGGCCTCTTTCAGTGTTAAGAAGTCACTTGCAGAAACTGCTGTAAATCACCCTCCTGCACTTTCCCAAAACTCGCCTTCTAGCCACAGTTGAAAGCTATGTATGGGGAATGTCTTGCCAGTGGCACTCCACTCCAAATCTGCCCAAGGTGGTGTCAGGAGAAGCTCTTAGATGCTGAGTTCTGATGCTCACCTTGAACCACGGGAAGAGGTAGCAGTAAACCGCTCTGCAAGACCTGAGCACTGGTGGAGCCTGTGTACCTAGGGCCAGATGCAGAGATGTCATTGCATTGTCGGAGTCTGCCCAGGGAGTGTGTGGAGAGCAGGAAGGAAAACCACCATTTGACTTTTAGTCACAAGGTTTAACATCTTGCCATTGGCAAAGGGAAGACATTTAAAAGGCCCAGAGTCATTTACAAAGACAATGAAGAGTGAATTTAAAGCAAATAACACAAAGTGGGATAACAAGTTCATACAAAATTGAATTTATTCGTTTTCCTGATGGTGTATGTTTAGAAAGTTTTCTGCATTAGCTTCTGTGACCATTTCTCCTATTCAGGAGGTGGCCTTTGCTGACAGTATCCATCTATAAGTAGAAGTTCTGGGTCATGAATTTGTACTTATTAAATTTAATGGGTTGTGAAATTTGCAATGCCAAACTGCTTCAAAGTAATTTTCTTTGTTTATATTCTCACCGACAAAGTAATCATGTTATACAAAATAATAGAAATAAGAAACATTGTTGCATGCTAGAGAAATACAAAAAATTCAGTGTTATAAGAGTACAAAGAGTTTATGGGACAGAACTCTTTATAGGAAGAACAACCCATGCACTAGAGCATATGTATCATGTAAGACTTGGGAAGACATCCAAAGCATAGTAACTATTTCCTCTCTCCCTTCCTCCCCCCCTTCCTCCTTCTGTCTCTTTCTCTCTCTCTCTCTCCTTTCCTTCCTCCTGTCCTCCCCTCCCCGCTCCTCTCACCCTATCTTCTCCTCTCCTCTGTTCTTTTCATTCCTTTCTTTCCTTTGCTCTCCTCTTTCCTTGCTTGTCTTTGTTACACAGGGTCTCAGTCACTCTGTTGCCCAGGCTAGAGTGCTGTGGCATCAACCTAGCTCACAGCAACCTCAGACTCACCTGTTCCAGTGATCCTCCTGCCTCAGCTTCTATAGCTGGAACTATAGACACTTGCTACAGTGCCTAGCTAATTTTTTTTTATTTTTAGCAGAAACAGGGTCTACATTTTGCTCAAGTAGGTCTCAAACCTCTGAGGAAGACTTTTTGGAGTTTTCTGTTGTTCAGGGAAACTGTAGTTGAGTGGAAATGTTGGAAGAGTGGGCAGACTCAAACAATACAGAGCAACCAGATTTGAATACCAGTTACAGTGGATTTGTCATAGATTTGGTCATTGATGAGGCAGCCATACTGAGAAGGTCTTGGCAGCCAGGTGGCTGCCATTGTCAAAAGGTTGTGAGAAGTTCTTCGCAGGGACCTAAGCATCTAAATTCCACCTGCCAGGGTAATAACTCCACCCTTAGGACAGCCTGAGGGATTCCTGTACCCCATGGAAACTGGAGTCAGGAGGCTCTGTGAGACCTACCCCGAAAAGATTCTTATGAGCATTAAAATCCCAACCTGGCAGGGTCTGAATGCTGAAGAGACAATCAGGCAATCATCAAAGGAAAGTAAGTGAGGAATAAGGACCATAGAGGTTCCTGGTTGTGTTCTCCATCTCCCCAAAAGAAACATACCACCACCTTGTGTCCCAATGACATATTGCAACATATTGTCATCAAGGGCAAGGACTCCTGTTTTGGGGGCTATGAGGAAAAATTTGGCTTTGCTCAAGATGACGCCACATTAAGACCTAAGCCCTGAGACAAGGGAATTTGAAGCAAAGTAGGAAGTGACACGGATAAAAGGAGGACAAGGAGGTGAACAAAAAGAAAGAACACGTGTGGAGGAACCAACAGAAAAATTTGAGCAACATGAAAAACCCAAACAGAGCAACTCCCCAAGGGACCAGGAGACACATACTGCAGAAAACTCTACCTACAAAGAATTAATAGAGTGGACAGAAAGTGAATTTAAAATATGGATGATAAATACAATAAAAGGAATGGATGAGAAAATGGAAAGACAGAATCAAAAGTTGGACAAGAGATAGGTAGAATATAGAAAGGAAATGGTGGAGCTTAAGGAAACACAGGAGACAATCTGGGAATGTAAAGATGCAGCAGAGAGTATCAAAAATAATTTACACCATACAGATAAAAGAGGCTCAGAGCTAGAGGATAAAATTTTTTTGAGTTAAATCAGGTAGTTAAAGAAACAGAAAATAAGAGAGAGAAAGAAGAACAGGCACATAGAAATCTGTGAAATGTTCAAACTTATGAATAATAGGGATTTCCGAAGGGGAAGATTTTCCCAAAGGAGTGGAAGCCCTACCAGAGACTATCATAAATGAAAACTTAGCAAGTTTTACTAAAGACACCAACACACTCCTTTCAGATGGATATCTAAGCCTGGGTCATCTCAACTTAAACATACCTTTTCCAAGACACATTGTAAGGAACCTATCCAAAGTCAAGATGAAAGAAAAAAAATCTGCAAGCAGCCAGGAGTAAGTGCCAACTTCCTTATAGAGGCAGAACCAATAGGATGACTGCAGACTGTTCAACTGAAACTTTCTAAGCCAGAAGAGCATGGTCAACCACCTTCAAGATTTTTTTTTTGAGACTGTCTCAAGCTGTCACCCTGGATAGAGTGCCATGGCATCACTGCTCACAGTAACATCAAACTCTTGGGCTTAAGTGATTCTCTTGCCTCTGTTTCCCAAGTAGCTGGGACTACAGGCATCTGCCACAACACCTGGCTATTTTTTGTTTGTAGTTGTCATTGCTGTTTGGCAGGCCTGGGCTGGGTTCAAACCCGCCAGCTGTAGTGTATGTTACTAGCACCCTTGTTGCTGAGCTACAGGTGCTGAGCCACACCTTCAGATTCTTAAACAAAACAATTTTCAGTGCATAATTCTGTATCCTGTTAAACTAAGCTTCAAAACTGATGGAGAAATCAAATCTTTTATGGATGTACAATCACTGAGGAAATTCACCACAGTAAGACCAGCTGTACAGGAAATAATTACTTATTCTCAACACTGACCATCAGAATGGACCATCAGCAAAGTAAACACCCAGAAGCTAAAGGTCAAAAGTTAGCTTCCACAATGGTGCAAATGATAAAACTACACAACAAACTTTCAGAAAATAAGATGAATAGAATTGCACCACATTTATCAATTATTTAAATAAATGCCAATGGACCAAATTCACCACTGAGGAGGCACAGACTGACTGACTGGATAAAAAAGTACAAGCCATTTATATGCTGTCTCTAGGAGACACAGTTAGCCTTGGAGGACAAATCAAGACTCAAGATTAAGGAATGAAAAAACAGCATTTCAAGTCAATGGAAATCAGAAGAAAGCAGGTGTTGCAATCTTATTTTCAGACACAAGCAGATTTAAAGCAACTAAAGTTAAGAAAGGCAAAGATGGATACTTTATACTGGTACAATATTTAAATTTTATGTATTTATGCAAACCTACTGAAATGCTCCCTGATTTATGAAACAGTACCTTGATGGGTCTGAGCAGTATGATATCCCCATAACACCATAATATCCAGGGACTTTAGCACCCCTCTGACAGAATTGGACAGATCCTTTAAAAAGACACAAATGAAAGACACAAAGGACTTAAGCATGATCCTAGTACGAATGGGATAAATAAACATATACAGAACACACCATCCCAAAGCTAAAGAATATACATTATTCTTGTCAGCCCATGGTGCATACTCCAAAGTAGACCACATGCAAGGATACAAATCAAACCTCAGCAAAATGAAAAGAATAGAAAATATGCCTTGTATCTTCTCAGACCACAAGGCTATATTGGTGGAATTCAACTCCAACAAAAATGTTCATCCCCTCACAAAGGCCTAAAAATTAAACAACTTATGCTAAAAGATTCAGGAAGAGATAAAAGAAGAAATTGTTAAATTCCTCAAACATAACAATGAAGACCCAGGTTACCAAAATCTGTGGGATATAACAAAAGCAGTCTAAAGAGGGAAATTTATTGCATTAGATGCCTACATTCAAAATACAGAAAGAGAGCACATCAACAAACTCATGAATCATCTTATGGAATTGGAAAATGAAGAAACAATCTAATGCCAAACTCAGCAGAAGAAAAAAAATAACCAAAATCAAATTAGAGATTAATTAAACTGAAAACAAAGGAATCACTCAGAAAATTAACGAAAAACAAACTTAGTTGTTTGGGGGCACCGTTAGGGCACTGGTCACATACTCTGGGGCTGGTGGGTTCAAACCTGGCCAGAGACTGCTAAACAAACAACAACAAAAAAGCCAGGAATTGTGGCTGGTGCCTGTAGTCCTAGATACTTGGGAGGCTGAAGCAAGAGAATTACTTGAGCCCAAGAGTTTGAGGTTGCTGTGAGCTGTGACACAACAGCACTCTACCAAGGGTGACATAGTGAGATGCTGTCTCAAAATACAACAAAGTTGAAAAGTTGATTGTTTGAAAAAATAAATAAAATCAATAAACATTTGGCCAGATTAACTAGAAACAGAAAGCAAAATCTCCTGGCTCGGTGCCTGTGGCTCAAGTGGCTGGGGTGACAGTCATGTACACCAGAGCTGGCAAGTTTGAATCCAACACAGGGCCACCGAAACAACAATGACAACTATAACCAAAAAATAGCTGGGTGTTGTGCTGGGTGCCTGTAATAGCAGCTACTTGGGAGGCTGAGGCAAGAGAATCACTTAAGCCCAAGAGTTGGAGGTTGCCATAAGCTGTGATTCCATGGCACTCTACCCAGGGTGACAGCTTGAGACTATCTCCAAAAATCAAAATCTCTAGTAACCTCCATCAGAACCAATACAGGGGAAATAACAACAGATGCCACAGAGATATAAGAGATCATCACTGAATACTACAAGAACCTCTATGCTGAGAAATTTGACAATGTGGAAGAAATGGATCAATACCTGGAATCACATCCTTTCCCTAGACTTAACCAAGAAGACACAGATCTCTTGAACAGACTGATTTCTAGAACTGAGATCAAAGAAATAATAAGAAATCTCCGAAGAAACCAATGCTTGAGTCTAGATGGCTTCACACCAGAATTCTACCAAACCTTCAAAGAAGAGCTTATTCCCAAACTGCTGAAATTATTCCAAAAGATTGAGAAGGAAGGAATCTTCCCCAACACATTCTATGAAGCAAACATCACCCTGATATCAAAACCAGGAAAAGACCCAACTAAAAATGACAATTTCAGACCAATTTCACTAATGAATATAGATGCAAAAATTCTCAATAAAATCCTGGAGCAAGATGGCGACCAGGACAGATGTGTAGCCCTTCTCTCTCTAATCATCAGGTGAGAAGGAGGGGGCTCTGGATCTTTCCCCACCCACGTTTATTATTGGAGTGGATAGACAGCTGGAGATGCATGGCGAATTGATGGATTGCTGTTTGAGGTGTAATTCAAAAACACGGATTTTGCTCTGTTTTTCCCCTGCCCAGCTGCGCTGGTGGCAGCTGGCCCCTCCATCACGGAAAACAGCAGTTCACAATTCACTAAATCTAGTTGATGAAAATTTCAGTGAAGTGTGGATTCCTAAGTGGAGTTAGACATCCAGAGAGGGGTGACCCTCAGAGCCATGGAGGGCTAGGCAACCCAAGGGAAAATTGAGGGGAGGGGATCCTGCCTGGGAAACAGACATTTTGAATTGTCCAAAATGGGGGACACCTTTTCCCAGAACAGCAGGAGAAATTGAATGGTCCACACCATCCCTGGTGGGGAATACTGCTGAAGTCTTGCTGTTCAGGCTGTGTGGGAAACTGGGGCTCAATGGAGAGACTCTGAGTCTCAGAAATTGGGGAAGAGATCCCCACGCACTGCAACTGCAGGAGTGGTGGGCAGCAGCTGCGGCAGCAGCCAGCCCCTTCCCCCCAACCGATTGCAGTTGCCACTTCGCAGGAGAAAGTGGGAGCACAGTGGAAAGATTTGTGAAGCGTGGACTCCCGCACCAAGTTTGAAGGTTGGATAGGTGTGCCGTCAGGAACACAACATCTTAAGTGGGGCAACATTTAGGAAACAAACTTTTATAGAAACTCCAAAAATGGAGATTGGCCAGGTAGAGTAGTTACCATGGTAACAATGTAAACTGTGAATGAGGTATAAGCCTGGAAACCACTGACAGTGCCACCTGTTGTCCATAAAGTATATTGCATTATAAATTTATTCCTACTAAAGTTGACATCTACCTCATACATATAGATGTGTATTTATATATATATATACACACACACACAAGAATAATATTTTTGAGGCTGGTGCCTTTTTTTCCCCATCCTTTTCTTGGAGGAGCTATTGTTAATTTTTAATTTTTTATTTTTTTAATTTTACTTTTTCTATTTTTAATTTTATTTTTCTTTTTCCTTTCTCCTTTTTTAACTCTTTCACAAACACTACTTTTATTCTTTCTTTTCTTTCTCTCTTCCTCTTCTTCCCTACTTATGGTTTCTGAGAGTGCTTACATCAGATTTTTTAGAGGCTTTTTTTTAAATTTTACAATTATTATTTTCCTTGTAGTTTTTGTTTGTTTGTTTGCTTGTTAGGTTTTTTCTGTATGTCTTTGTGTTTCTGACTCTGCATGCATCTGTGGGCTTATGTGTCTGGTAGCCTTTGTATCTTTATTAGCTCATTTGGTCTCAATGTGATTGGTGTTCTACTAAATTCTCGGGTTGTCTATTTTCCCTAACTCCAATTTTCACATCCAACAAGAACAAGGGGGAACAGGATATGATGGCTGATTGGAGCCAGCTCCCAACTGAGGCTCCAGTCCGGAGGGAGAGATAACAGCCAGAAAGAACCCAACTAAGCTGAAGGAGGGGAGCTGAGCTGAGAGATGAGATAGATAATTACTCGTCTTCCCTGCTGAGGCAAGCTTTGACCCCAAGGAAACTATTTTCAGTACAGATCTCATCCCAAAGAGGTTGTGTGGCCATCCCCTCCCCTAAGAGAGCTGCTTCTTTACTGTGTGATCTCTACTGGTGAGCAATAAACTGAGGCTCTCCTTCCTCACCCCACTGGAAGGAATTGCTGGCAGTTAGGACTCCTTCTTAAGAGAACCCTTACTGAGAGTCTAAGAACTCACTTGTCTGGTAGGAAATTTGAACAAATGATTTCCTTGCCACCTTGATCCCTCCCATCCCTGGCCTGGCAGTCTAGAACTCCAACTCCTCCAGAATCCAGACTGTCTGCATTTCTTAGCTAGGACCAGGCATTGCATAGACAGTGGCTGTATGGCTGTGCTGTTCCTATGAATCCAGTAACTGTACAGGAAGACATAGAGGGAAAGGGGACTGTCCTGGCCCAAAGAAAAAGAGTATCTCTGCAGCAGACAGAGGCTTGGGTTCCTGCACTGCTGATGGTGGCTTGGTAGCTGCTGAGGTACAGGAACCTGAGAGGAGGCACCTCCCACCCAACATCAGCATTAGTAGAGTGATCCTGCTGGGGTCTAACTCCAGAGAGTCATCTCCCCAACTCTGTGGCCTTCCAGGGGGAACCAGACCTTGCCCCACAGGGATTCCAGTACTGCAGAACAGTGGCAACAAAGATGTAGAGGCCAAGGGGGAAATTCTTTTGGCTGCCTGGATATCTTCAGGTTTGGACTGAGCTCAAGTGGAACTTTCTTTGGCTGCTATTGAGCACATGAGGAAGGCAGACCTCAGCCTCCCCTGCAGGATGGTGGTAGTCTGTGGTATCCACGAGGAGGCAGCAACCTCACTTTGACTCTGGCAGGCACATAGCCCTGGAACATTTGCTTATTGGACAGAGCAGGGCCACAGAGACAGGGTTAACAGAGACTGCCAGAGAGACTACCAAGGACTAGGGTGACCAGAGTCTGGTGGTGAAGGACGACCGAGGTGAGGTAAAAGGCATCAACCCCCTGCCTCTAAACCTTCTTCTGGACAGGTATTTCTGACTCCTCAGAGCACCAAAGGCGCTCAAATCACACTCGAGTTGCCAACAGACCCCGAACATCTAGTTGCTAGAGTACTCTTGAACTCTCCAGCTAGAGACTGGGGGGCTGTCAGGAACAATTGGTCTGGAACTCTTGAACTAGACAAATTATACAAGGACCCTCCAAGGTGGGCCCCAGGTATTTCTGTAGTGGGAAGGTTTGATTTTCCTCTCCCAGATATTACCGGTGGGGGAAGGGATGTCCTAGTTGCTTGTATTTCACTGAAGCTGAGACTGCAACCCAGGGTTACTGATACACTAGAATTAGACAGAGATCAGCTGAATACAAGACAGAGCCACCTACACCATTATACCAAGCAGGCCTCTAGAGTTTCAAAATTGTAGAGGAAAAGCTGCAGTCACCAGTCCCAGCTCCTGGGTGAAGGGCTGGTCAACCACAACCATAGAAGTTTCCAGTCCTGACCTGCTCATCTAGCTAAATGCTGAAAAACATTCATGGGGCAGAATCAGTGGAAAAACTCTGGCAACATGAATGAACAGAACAGTTCAAATCCCCCAAGGAATGACAAACCAGCCAATCCAGAGGATACCATCCACAAACAGATAGCTGAGATGTCTGAAATTGAATTTAGAATTTGGATTGCAAACAAGATCAACAAAATGGAAGTAAAGATGGAGGCATAAATTGTAGGATGAATTCAGAAGATGTCTCAAGAATTCAACCAATTCAAAGACAAAATGATAAAAGAATTTGACACATTGAGACAAGAAGTTGCAGCCTTCAAAGATCTGAGCCCTCAAATACAGTAGAAGCCCTCAGTAACAGAATGGAGCAAGCAGAAGAAAAGATTTCTGACAATGAAGACAGAGCTTTTGAATGCTCCCAAATGCTCAAAGAGGAAGAGAAATGGAAGGCAAAAATGAATCATTCTCTCAGAGAGCTCCAGGATAACTCGAAGAAAACCAATATTCGTCTTATGGGGATACCTGAAAGTGACAAAATGGCTTCACAAGACACAGAGTCCCTTCTTGAGATTATGAAAGAAAAATTTCCATACATGCCTAAAGACTCTGAAATTCAGATAGCAGACAGTTTCATAACCCCAGCATGACTCAATCCAAATAAGACATCCCCCACGCACATCATAGTCAACTTCACTAAAGTTAATATGAAGGAGAGAATTCTGAAAGCAACCAGATGCAAGAAACCCATTACCTACAAGGGGAAGAATATTAGAATAACTACAGATATCTATGCTCAAACCTTTCAAGGTAGAAGGGAACGGTCATTGACTTATAACCTCCTAAAACAAAATAACTTCGAACCCAGGATCCTATATCCAGCCAAACTGAGTTTCATTTATGATGGAGAAATTAAATACTTTAATGACATCCATATGTTGAAGAAATTTGCCATAACTAAACCAGCTCTCCAGGATATTCTCAGACCTATTCTCCATAATGACCAGCGCAAACCTTCACTGCAAAAGTAAACTCAATCAGAAACTTTTGACCAAATTCTAAACTCCACAATGGTGAAAGGATCAAAAATACCCACTTATCTTTTGAAAGGCTTATCATTAGTTTCAATTAAAGTGAATGGTTTAAAATGTCCCGTAAAGCGGCACAGGTTGAATAACTGGTTACAAAAACTCAGACCAGATATCTACTGCATACAAGAATCTCATCTTACTTTAAAAGATAAATATAGACTCAAGGTGAAGGGACGGTCATCTATATTCCAGGCAAATGGAAAGCAGAAAAAAGCAGGTGTTGCAATCTTATTCGTAGATACACTAGGCTTTAAACTAACCAAAGTAAGTAAGATAAAAATGGACATTTTATGTTTGTTAAAGGTAATACTCAATATGATGAGGTTTCAATCATTAATATTTGTGCACCTAACCAAAATGCACCTCAATTTATAAGAGAAACTCTAACAGACATGAGCAACTTGATCTCCTCCAGCTCCATAGTAGTCAGAGATTTTAACACTCCTTTAACAGTGTTGAACAGATCCTCCAAAAAGAAGCTAAGCAAAGAAATTTTAGATTTAAATTTAACCATCCAACATTTGGATTTAACAGACATCTACAGAACATTTCATCCCAACAAAACTGAGTACACATTCTTCTCATCAGCCCATGGAACACACTCAAAATTGACCACATCTTAGGTCACAAGTCTAACCTGAGCAAATTAAAAAACAATAGAAATTATTCCTTGCATCTTCTCAGACCATCATGGAATAAAAGTTGAACTCAATAACAAGAATCTGCATACTCAAACAAAAACTTGGAAACTAAACAACCTCATGCTTAAGGACAGATGGGTCATTGATGAGATTAAGCAGGAACTTTCCAAATTTGGGGAACAAAATGACAATGAAGACATGAATCATCAGAACCTCTTGGATATTGCAAAGGCAGTCCTTAGAGGGAAATTTATGGCACTACAAACGTTCCTCAAGAGAACAGAAAGAGAGGAAGTTAACGACTTAATGGGACATCTTAAATAACTGGAAAAGGCAGAACATTCCAATCCCAAACCCAGCAGAGGAAAAGAAATAGCCAAAATTAGAGAAGAATTAAATGAAATTGAAAATAAAAGAATCATACAACAGATCAATAAATCAAAAAGCTGGTTTTTTGAAAAGGTCAATAAAATAGATAAACCTTTGGCTAACTTAACCAGGAAAAAAGGAGTAAAATCTCTAATCTCATCAATCAGAAATGGTAAAGATGAAATAACAACAGCCTCCTCAGAAATTCAAAAAATCCTTAA
>CAUYON010050912.1:0-14124 GCA_963573935.1 Arctocebus calabarensis | reverse complement strand
GATTCCCAATATGGGCAAGTACAAACTTTTAGAGATCTGTATATAAGTTCATTTAGATAAAGCATAGTGAATGGATTAGAGGACAAGAGACTGGAAAAGCAATCAGAGTTCTTGTATTTTCTGATGACTTCCAGGAGTCTTGTGGTCGAGTCTTTGGGGTTCTCTAAGTATAGGATCATGTCGTCAGCAAAGAGGGAGAATTTGACCTCCTCTGCTCCCTTTTGGATACCCTTTATTTCCTTGTCTTGCCTAATTGTATTGGCTAGCACTTCCAGCACTACGTTGAATAGTAATGGTGACAGAGGACAATCTTGTCTGGTTCTAGTTCTAAGAGGAAAAGTTTTCAGTTTTACTCCATTCAGTAAAATATTAGCTGTGGGTTTGTCATAGATAGCTTTGATCGGTTTCAGAAATGTGCCGCATATGCCTATACTCTTCAGTGTTCTAATTAGAAAAGGATGCAGGATTTTATCGAATGCTTTTTCTGCATCTATTGAGAGGATCATATGATCTTTGCTTTTGTTTCTGTTAATATGGTGGATAACGTTTATGGACTTGCATATGTTAAACCAGCCTTGCATCCCTGGGATGAGCAATCAGAGTTCTTATAATGAAAGGCCTCTATGTCAAGTTAAGTGACTATCTAGTAGTAGTTAAACCATTAAAAGATTTTAAGCAAGTGTGTTTTGTCCTCATAATTCCATGTTATGAAGAAAACTCTGGGGAAGCAAGGGAAATTATAAGGAAATAACATTTGGACTGAAGGCAGAGAGAAAGATCATGGATGAAGCTATTGTAATAATAGCATCTCTCCATAAAGAGTCTTCCCAATATTGGAGATATGGAAGGATTGCCTAGGCAAATACACAGGAGAAAAGGTGAAAACTAGTCTCAGAAATATTTAAGTTGACTTGGAAATCAAATAGATAAGGAATAGGACACATGAAACTGAGCTGAACACGTGGCCACTCCCTGATTGCTGCTACAGGAAAGACAGTTTGAGAATGGAGATGGTAAGGTGACAATGATGTCAGCTTTGCATGTGTGTGATTTAAGATTCCGGGGAAGTGATGTCCAGTTTGACATTTCCAGAGGCCTACCGGCACTTGAAAATGTCAGCTGGAGTTCAGGATAGAATTCCAATTCGAGCTATGGGAAGCGATGAGTGCATTGATCCTAAATGTGCAATGTTATGTGTTTAAGAGATGAGCGAAGAAAGAAAAATCTTGAAAAGGAGTAATCTGTAAGACAGGAAATAAAATAGGAAAAGTTAAATTAGAGAATAAAGGAACAATTTTCAAAAAGAGGGAATGGTCTATAATGTCACTTGTCACAGGAGATTGATGTAAATTAAGAACTGAAAGTAATGCATTGTGCTTAACAATTGGGAAGTGGTTGGTGAAATTAAGGAACAGGCATTTCAGTAATCAAAGGAACTCTGGTAAACAGACTTTACATCTGCATGAGTTTTAGTGTACTTTTCAAACTCCCATTCATTATTAAAGAACCTGGACTGGGGGGGTGGGGGGGAAGGTACAACACACTCCTCAGAAAAAGAACCTGAGGTTAAGTGCCCTGCTAGTGACTCACTGCACTAGGACCAAAGCTTAGCTGGATGAGTCCTCCTCCCGAGTTCATTTCCATTTGTCATTTTAAAATATGAGAGGACTTCTAGATCTTTTGAAAACCTAAAAATAAGATTTCTCTGCTCTGTATAGAAAAAAAATAAGTATAGTCTAGATAATCTTGCAAAATTTAGAGATTAAATGAATTATAAAAGAGTTCCTGACATTTATAGCACTCCATCTAAGCATCTGCCTGCTACCAAGTGAAACTCAGCCAGGTACATAGAACCTGGAAGAGCTAAAAATTCTCCCGATTTGGTACAAGATAATGTCACTTCTCTCCAAACAAATCCTTTACGTGTGCAGAAGGTAACTAAGGCCGACAACTTGTAATTTAGATTTTTCAAGGTTCATAATTTGGGGGATTGGGCCTTCTTAGAGAAATTTTAAAGGGAAATCAGAAATTCTTGAGTAAGAAATTTTACCTGTATACTTGTGTCCATACTAATATAAATACCACCTCTGTGTATAACCACTGCCAAGTAGAACAAAGAACTATCTACTGCCAAATCTCCAGTGTCTGGAATAGCAATCTCAGTGAATGGAAGGAGATAATTACCTGCTTATTTAATAATCGCTGAACTAAAAATATTTTTTAAATGACCACTGTCTGGGAAAGACAAAGAAGTAAAAAATATAAAAAGGTAAATATAGCAACAGCAACTTCCTAGTAAATGAGGGACACAAGTTGACTTGTGAAAGTTTTTCCTTTTATTATTTAAAATACAATGGGAAAATCACATCTGTTTTAAGAAATCTGCACTGGAGTAAAAGGAAGCTTAAATTAATATTTAATTTATAAGAGTTAGTTTAGTTGTGCTTTATTTTAAAGCACCTTCTGTGTCTTTCTATGGTCTACCTAGTTTCTATTTAAGATCACTCAAGGGCCTGGTCATATGCCAAGCACAGAATAGATTTTTCTCTGTTGTTTAATTGTGAAAGTAATAAATAGGCCATCTCATGGAAATCTTACGTAGACAATTTTGCCTGCTATTGTTCTTGTGTGCCCACTTTTCTCTGTCCCATATCAACAGCATCCTGATCCACTACATCAGCCTCTTCATTGGATTTCTTACCTCCAGTTTAAACCAACATCATTATCTTCAAAGCACCACTGAATATTTGAAGCACCAATCTGAAAACATCCCTGCGGGTTTCATGCCATCACAATGTTTTCAGCATGCCCCAAAGTGTGTTTCTTAACAATAAGAGAACATAGACTGGACAGAGATGGGGGATTGTGTTGGTGGAGGTAAAGAATCAGAGAATTGGTCTATGAGAAATGTTTGAAAAATATATTATATTACATTCTTGAAGATTCACAAGTAAAAGATTCACATATAAATTAAAGGCTCCGAGAAGTGGTTCAGTAAAGAAACAAGCATAAGTTTCTTTTACTCACTATTTTCTTTTTTGAGACAGAGCCTCGAGCTGTCACCCTGGGTAGAGTGCTGTGGCATCACAGCTCACAGCAACCTCCAATTCCTGGACTCACGCAAGTCTCTTGCCTCTGCTTCCCAAGTAGCTGGGACTACAGGCACCCGCCACAACGCCCGGCTATTTTTTGGTTGCAGCTGTCATTGTTGTTTGGCGGGCCCAGGCTGGATTCGAACCCACCAGCTCAGGTATATGTGGCTGGCACCTCAGCCCGTTGAGCCACAGCCCCGAACCCTTACCCACTATTTTCTAAGTGTATTTGGCCATGGAAATTTTTTACACTTAGTAAAGAATACCGTCAAATAAACATTATGGAAAACACTGCTGTGACCATACTTTTTGCTTATTGTCCTGACCTCCTGTCTGCTGAGCACCCCCTTTTTCTCAAACATACCTCAGACGATACATTATATGGTCATCTTATATATAAGCACCCCATTGTCTGGATGCTGCCTTTCCACACACCAAAATGTGCTTTGGCATACGTTGGCTTAAAGATTTTCATCTATGTCTGCTCTCAGCAGCTAGTTCCCCATCCAGATTTCGGGGGGTTTCCTATTTCTGTGCTTTGCTCATGCGGTTCTCCTTAACTAGAATATATTTTTTCTTCTTCCTTATCTTTCATGTAAACTCTTTATTTTGAAATAGTTTTAACCTCACAATGGAGTGGCAGAGTTCCCATATAAACCTCACCCAAGTTCCCTTAATGTTAACATTGGACACAACCATAGTACGTGTATCAAAACCAAGCAATTAATATTGGTGCAGTGGTATCAACTAAACCCCTGACTTTATTGGGACTTAGCCAGTTTTCTACTAGCATTTGCTTTATGTTCCAGAATCCAGTTCAGGACACCACAGGGCATTTATCCAGCATGTTTCCTTTGTCTCCTCCCATCTGTGACAGTTTGCCAGCCTTTCCTTTTTTGTCATGACCTTGACACTTTTCTAAAAGAGTGTTGGTCAAGTATTTTGCAAAATATACCTTAGTTTAGTTTTGTCTAATGTGTTCACATGAGTAGACTGGGCATAGATTTCTGGCAAGAATACCACAGAGACGAAGTGTTCTCAGTACATCATTTCACACAATATATCATTTCATTTCATCCATTACTGGAGATGTTAACCTTAATCACTTGGTTTAGATGTTGTCAGAAACTTTCCTCCAACAAAAAGTTGCAATTTTTCCATTTCTATATATATTTATTACAAGAGAATCACCAAACCCAATCTATAATCCAATTTTTTCTTGAAGTTTTGCCCACTGACTTTAGCATTCATTGGTATATTTTGCCTATAGCAATTCGTACCATTGTGCTCTCAGGATAATTTTCTATTTTTTTCAATTCTTCTGTAAGGAGGATTCATCACTTTTCCTAAATTTATTTATTTATTTATTTATTTATTTATTTATTTATTTATTTTTTGTGTGGAGTCAGAGTCTTACTTTATCACCCTTGGTAGGGTACCCTGGCGTCACACACCTCACAGCAACTCCAGTTCCTGGGCTTAGGCGATTCTCTTGCCTCAGCCTCTTGAGTAGCTGGGACTACAGGTGTCCGCCACAATGCCCGGCTATTTTTTGGTTGCAATTCAGCCGGGGCCAAGTTTGAACCCGCCACCCTCGGTATATGGGCTGGGGCCCTACTTACACTGTCCCAATTTATTTATTTTTTTCAACCATTTATTTAGATAGTATGGATTTATAGATATTTATTGTATTCTTTAGATTATAAATATTTTGCTTCTCAATTGTTCCATTACTGGGAATTTTTTCAGATTAGCTCCTATATCCTTTTGACAGGCCCCACTTTTTCTCTTCTTACCACTTGGTACAACAAGACACTCCAAGCTTATCTCATATTTTCCCTGATTCATCTCTAGAATCAGTCATTGGAAAGAAAAATAAGCTCCTGCTCCTTTTATTAGAAAATGTTACTTAGAAATCAAGGTCTAGGTGCCAGGGTTCTTATTTTTATTGGGTGTCATTGCTTCTTTGCCCTCTCAATGGACAGAGCTAGGGAATAAATGCATATGTATCGACTCATGCATAAACACATATCTATAATCATATCTTATTTTGCCTGTATATATAAACGTGAGTTCATATGGGTATTTCTAACTCCAATTCAGTATCACAAGGTTCATTCTAGCCTTCTCCCATCTTTACTTTTAACTTCTACTTATAAGCAACTTACCTCCCATTATCGACAATTTATTTACTTATTTGTATAAGGTAAAGTAGCTCCAGAATTGTTAACTCACAACCCTGTGGAGGGGGGAATAAAAGGCTTGAGTGTAATGTTTATAGATCATTCTGTATTTTTTTTTTTTTTTGGCCTTACTAAATTTAATCAAAACAAAGTTATCTAAAATTACCAAGGTCAACTTTTTTCCTCTTTGGTGAAATTATGTGACATGTTTGTTTTACGCTGAGATTCATTTGTTATGGTCTCCATTCCATTCTGAAATTCCCAACATGCTGGCTGATTTTTTTTTGAAATTTGAATAAAGCTCACTCTTTGTGGTATACAGTTCAATGGAGTAATGGATCCATCATCCCAATACCACAGAAAACAGTTCCATCACCCTAAAAATTCCCTTTTCCAGAAACTTTCACGCAACCCATCTTCCTTTCTCACTCTTAGCAACCACTGATTTTTTCCTCAATAGTTTTGCCTTTTTCAGAATACTATATAAATTGAATCATATAATATATATAACCTTTGGGGTCTGATTTCTTTCACTTAGCAGAATGCATTTAAGCTACATTTGCATTGCTGTATACATCTATAGTTGTTCTTTTTATGGATGAATCACATCACATTATTTTGGATGCATTGTAACAGCTTATTTATCCATTCACCTGTTAATTGCCTCCAATTTTTGGCAATTGTGAATAAAGTGCCTATAATACTTGAATACACATTTTTTCAATTCATTAGGCAAATTCTCAAACTCCTGGCCTCAAGTGATCTTCCCCTCGCAACCTCCTGAACAGCTGGAATTATAGGCCCGTGCCACCAAACTGAGCATGGAAAAAAAATTTAATTTTTACTAAATTCAAATTTATCATTCTTTCTTTTTTAGATTCCGCTTTTGGTGGTGAACTTAAGAGCTCAATCATCAAGCCCAAAATTGCACAGATTTTCTCCTATATTTTCTTCTTGGAGTTTTAGAGTTTTCCATTTAGATTTATAGTTCATTTGGGCTAATCCTAGTACAATGTTATCAGGTATGTGTCAAGGTTCATTTTTATTATTATTATTATTATTTTAACATTTGGATGTGCAACTATAGAAGCGCTTTTATTGAAAATTCTATCCTTTCTACATTGAATTTCCTTTGTTCTTTTGTCGGAAATCAGTTGGTTCTATTTCTGTGAGTCTATTTCTGTTCTTTCCTTTTGCTTCTATCGATCTATGTGTCTGTTTTCTACAATGTCATGCAGTCTTGAATACTGAAGCTTTAGAGTAAGTTTTGAAATTGAAAAATGAGTCCTCTGACATTTTTTTTCCATAATAGCTTAGCTGTTTTAGTTTCCTAGGCTTTCTACATAATTTTAGAAGCTGCTAGTCAATATCTACAAAATCTTGCTGGAATTTTGATTGGGACCACACTGACTCTGTTAAACACATTGAGAAGCAATGACACTTTAACAATTTTAAGACTTTCAATTAATGAATGTGGTGTAACTTTACATCTATTGAGGTTTTATTTTATTGTTTTTCATCAGTATTTTTAATTTTCAGTATACAAATCCTGTGCATATTGTGAGTCATATGTAATTTATTCATTGTTTTGTGCTATCACAAATATATTTTTAAATTTCAAATTCCATTTGTACATTGCTCAGATATAAGAATATTATTGGCTTTTGTATATGGACCTTGTGATCTGTGCTCTTATTAAACAAACTAATGTTTTAGTTCTATGAGCTTTTTCAATATTCTTTGGAGTTTTCCACATAGACAATAATATAATCTATGATATAGTTTTTTTTCTTTTCCAAACTGTATTAATTATCCTCTTACCTGTCAAACTAGTTAGAAGCTCTACTATGATATTGATTAGTAATAATGAGGGAGGAAATCTGTCTTGTTCTAGGAAAAAAGTGTTGAGTTTCTCAGCACTAAACAGGAGATTAGCCATAGGTTCTTTTGGATTTCTTTTACTAGTTAAAAGAAGTTTTTCACTACTTCTAGTTTGCTGAGAACTTTTATAATTAAGTGAGGCTGAGTTTTGTCAAATGCTTTTTCTCCATCTATTACAATGATTATATGATTTTAGTTTTTTACTCTGCTAATATGGTGAGTTGATATCAGTTGATTTTCAAATATTGAGCCAGCCTTGCATTCCTAGGATTAATCCCACTTGGTTGTGATATATTTTTTAATGTTTTCCTGGATTTAATTTGATAATGTCATTGAGAATACATGTATTTATATTTTTGAGGACTACTCTACAGTTTTTGGTTGTTTTACCTTACGATGTTTTTATCTGGTTGCAGTATCAGGATAATGCTGGTCTCACACATTGTGATGTGTTCCCTCTTCTTCTATTTTCTCCAAAAGATATTGCAGAATTGCCATTGTTTCTTCCTTAAATGCTTGGTAGAATTCACCAATGAAATCATATGGGCTTACAGTTTTGCTTTGTTTTTAAATATTTTTAACTATGCAGCACATTCAAATTCTTGAAAAGGCATAAAACCATTCAAATGATCTATTTCTTTTTGAGTGACTTTTGGTAGTTTGTTTCTTTTAAGAGATTGGTCCATTTCACCTAAATGGTTGAATTTATGAATATGGTGTTGTTTGTAGTATTCTCTCATTCTTTCTTTCATGTCTCAGGAGTCTGTAGTAGTAGTAATATTCCTTCTTTTATCCCTGATACTGTAATTTGGATTTTCTCTCTTTTTTTCTTGGTCATCTTGGATAGATGTTTATTGATACTATTGATCTTTTTGTAAGCTTTAGATACCATTGATTTTTTTTAATTTTCTGTTTTCAATTTTATTGATTTCTATTTCAATCTCTATTATTTTCTTCCTTCTACTTGCTTTAAGTTTAACTTTCTCCCCTTTTCCTCAGTTTCTTAAACTGGAAACCTAAGTTACTTATTTGAGATCTTTTTTGTCCCCTAAGCATTTACTGATATAAATTTCCATCTGCACACTATTTAAGCTACGTCGCACACATTTTGATGTATTGTGTAGCTTTATTTTTATTTATCAAATAAATATTTCAAAATATACCTGTGACACCCTCTTTGACCAATGGTTTTTTAAAGATATATACTATTTAATTTCCAAAAATATTAGTTTTTAGATATTTTTCTTTTATTAATTTTCATTTAATTTCTTCATGGTAAGAGAACCAACTTTGTGTACTTTCTATCTTTTAAATTTGTTAAGGTTTGTTTGATGTCCTAGAATATGATCTATGATTATTTCATGTGTACAAGAAAGGAATGAGTAAAGCTGCTTTGGGGTGGAATATTTTACAAATGTCAATTCATTCTGAGAAGGAACACTAAGAAAGGGACTTTAAGGATGGGGGAGGGGAGAAAAACCTGGCCAGCAGACCCAGGAAGTCTGGAGGGCCAGTGAGAATGAGGGTAAGACCTAATCTAGGTAAACAACAACCAATAAAAAGAGATACTCAGTGACCAATAGGAAAAGGCAATACTGCTGAGGAGCAGAGAGGCCAATGAAAGACTTGCAATCAATTTCAAACCGAGATGGTATTTACCGAGATGGTAAAACCCCTGCAGGCCTTTGCCTCTAGGTCTGTCTCATCTCTGCTTCTTCATGAGAGGGACCCACTTCCAACTCTATTTGGAAGTGTATAAACTTTTCCTTTGTTCTTCCTAAATGAAATTCTCTTTTTTACACTGAACCTTGTGCAGGTTACTTTTGCTTGCTATCCACACTGCCTGTGCTGCTCCAGTTTTATTTTCAGTTTCCACTCATTTTTGCTTTCAATTACTGTTGTGCTTCAGTTGAACTTTTTAACTCAGCCAAATAATCAAATCAGGTGGACTGGGTTCAGAAACTGAGCCCAGCAACCATCAACACAATCTAGTGCTTGTGGAAACTTTGATATTCTGCCTCCTTGTTTCATTAAATGACTAAGAAAGGAGGATTGAAGTCTCCAACCGTAACTGTCAGTTTGTCTACTTTCAGACCTATCAGAATTTTCCTCATGTGTTTTGAGTTCTATTGTTATATGTATAGACATTTAGGTTTGTTATATCTTATTGGAGAGTTGACATCGTTATCATCATAGAGTGCCCCTCCTTATCTCTGATAATGATCTTTGTCTTGACATCTACTTTTTCTGAAGTTATTGTAGCCACTTCAGATTTCATTTGATTAAGGTTAATATGGCGTATCTTTCTCTACCTTTTTAATATTTACCTATGTCTTTATATTAAAAGCGAGTATTTTGTAGACAGCATACAGTTGTGTCTTGCTTTTTTATTCTAACAAATTATTTGTGCTTTAACTAGCATGTCTAGATCATTCGCCTTTAAAGTTATTGACATGTTTGAATCAAAATCTTTCTGGTTATTGTCTATTTATTCCATCTGTTCATTGACCTACGATGGCAAATTGGCGTTGGCCCCGGAGTTTATGCTCAGCTAATCCTGCAGTGCTCCAGAGCTTCCAGGTGGATCCGACCTAAGCTAGTCTACCGCTGAGACCACGTTCTTTGCTTTTTTTCTGCTGAGCTTTCAACTTTCCTTACTCCTTTCCCGTGGGTGTTCTTCCCACCTCAGTCACTGCCTAGAAACCAACCTAAGACAACACACTAGAAAAATGAGCTCAGAAAAGAGCTCACACAAGTCTTCATTAAAGTGTCTTAAAAAATAGATCTTAAGGCAAAACTTTACCTCGTAAAGTTTTACAGGACTCCTAGGGCAGCAAAAGCAAGATATTCAATAAAAGGGAAGCAGCCTCCAAGGGAGGGACATCTCTGCGATATCACGGCTTGACCCCCAGAACCAGTAACTTGGGACTCTCCCAGACACGCCTTACAAAACCACTGGGCCGTGCAACAAAGTTTGGAGGGCTATGGGGGAGGGGAGAAAGGGAGAGCAATTTACTGCCTTTTGCCTTCTCTTGAGTCTCCTGATCAAAGTTCCCCGTGGAACTTTAAGCCCCCTACGCTTCCGGGTTGGGTGACCCAGGGTTTCTGGAAAGTCCGATCCCATGCAGACCACCGTGCCTAGTCCGAGGCAGAAGCCGCAGCCGCCGGGGTCAGGCTGTTCAAAGCTGCGCGTTGGCACTGGTGCCACTCCCACTCAGAGCAGCTACAGGCTTTGCAGAAACCTGGCCACTGCACGGTGAGGGGAGGGGGGTTTCAGAGACGCTCGGGGTTAATAAGGGGAGAACGAAAAAAATATTTAATCTGGGGAATGCAAACCCTTTTCGATTATTAGGCCCAGAGAGAAGTTTCATTATAAATGTAACCGCGGTCACGTCTCACTTCCCCTTCAGCTAAAGTACCTCTTGAAGCCACTTGCTACGTGTCTGGATTAACTGACACCAAGTAGCCATAAAATGCCACCAGGCAGACACCATAATCCTTCCTCTATGGTTCAACAATAATAGTCAATCACTAACCAATGTTATTTCTGTAAACACTGATAATTCCTGACAAACAGCTTTTGTAATCACCACCTCTCCGGGTATGTCCTTTTAGGTTTCAAAGCTGGAGCCTCTCTTTGTTCCACAGGGCCCTAGAGATAATCTAGAAGTGTGTCCTGGGCTGTAATCCTTAACCTCGGCCCATATACACTCTCTGTATTAATTTTGCCTCAGTTTCTCCCTCTTAGGTCAACAAAGACAATGGCTTTGGTGACGGGGATCTCCTGGGAACAAATGCCTGAAGTCCTGGAGGCAGCTGGGACTGAGTAAATCTGAGGAGGTCTAGACGCTGCATGGGAAGGACCATAAGTAGCCAATGGTCACATATGATAGCAAACAAAGCCAGAGAAGCATGCAAGGAAAATAAAACAAGCCTTTTGTCGTTATTGTTGTTTTTGACTTGTCATATAAAAAACAAATCTGAAAAATAAAAACTCCAAGTCTAGCCTTAGAAAGAGGAGACTGAAAAGTTACTGCAATGAGGGGAAGGAGTGATTGCAATAGAGAAAACCCTTTGACCATAAGATCTGCAAGTGTCTCACAGGTTAAGCAAAAGGATTTTAATAGCGAGGAGAAGACTAGAAACAATTTCATGAGGTGAAATGGGATAAATGGGGGTGACAAGATCAGACAATAAATCCAGCCTATTCTCTGGAGGGCTTCTAAGGAGGACCTAGCTGTTTTCTGGCTCAGGCTGAGGGTGGACCAAAGCTCAGGAACCTGGAGGAAGGAAGGAGTCCTAACTGAAATTTCGTTAACAGGAATTTTGTTCTTATTGGTCGAATGTTCAGCTAATCATTTATGAAACAAAGAATACGAATTTGGAGGGTCTGTGTCTGACCTTGTCACATGAAAATAAAGGAACATCCGTGAATCTTATCTAATTCACACATGGTCATTGTCATTCCCCAGGACACAAAACAGGGGATTTCTTTAACCATCGCCATCACAGGGCTCATGTAAAATTCAGCTTTGTCAGACCTAAGAACCTGGCAATAGGAGAAAGGATTATAATACCTGGTGTTGATAAAAGACAGGTGTGTGAGAGAATGATCACTCACTTATAGTGTGGCAGCTCTGGAAATTGGCATAGCCTTTCTGGAACTGTTAAACATAATAGACTAATTCTTTATCCCATTAACCTCAATTATGCAAATTTATACTGAGGATTTACTCAACAAATATGCTGAAATGACATATCACAATGCTGTTCTAAACAACAAATATTCAGTGTAACCTGGTTTCTGGTAACCTCAATGACTCTCCAACAATAATAAATAAATAAATATCAAATATTTGGTGAGGGGCTCTTTTACAACCGAAACTTTTGGAAATGAGAACCATGTACGTAATCTAAAAATTTGTACCCTCGTATTCATTTGAAATAAAAAAATATCAAACATTTAGGAACAACATAAATATCTGCTACTGGGATTTGTTAAGGACATTTATACACACATAACAGTAGAATATTATGTGACCCTTGGCCAAAATAACAGAACAAGCATGGTGATTCAAGTTTTGTGCTCTCGGGAGTCAGACTATGTGCGTCCTCTGGCACTTGGAGATGTGTAATCATGGGCAGTTCACTGAACCTCTCTGGGCCTCATTTTTTGCCCCTGAGAAACAGAGATGTATATACATTATAGGTTGATGGGAGGATTAAATGAGTTAATACCCGTAGTGTCTCATGCATTGTAATATAAACATATCAGGATAGCTAGTATTATTAGATTTATATTGTTGACGTCTGTGTCTGTCAGATATTAAATATAAAAATCCAGTTATATGAGGTGGAGCAGGATGGTGGATGGGACAGATGTGTAGCCCATCTCTCCCAAGTCATCAGATGAGAGGGAGGGGGCTCTGGATCTTTCCCCATGTGGATTATTGGTGTGGATAGACAGCTGGAGACACGCAGCGAATTGGTGGATTGCTGTATTTGAGGTGTAATTCAAAACCATGGACTTTACTATAGAGGTTTCCCCTACCCGGCCGCGCTGGCTGGCAGCAGCCGTTCCCTCCCCTCCCTCACGGAGGACAGCAGTTCGCAATTCATGAAACCTAATTGATGAAAATTTTGGTGAAGTGTGGATGCCCAAGCGGAGTTTGGTGACCAGAAAGGGGGGCCGCTCAGAGCCACAGAGGGCTAGGCAGCCCGATGGAAAATTGCAGGGAGGGGATCCTGCCTGGGAAACAGACATTTTGAATTGTCCCAAATGGCGGACACTTTTTCCCAGAACAACAGGAGTGATTAAACAGACTGGACCATTCCTGGTGGGGACCCAGCTACTTACTGCTATCTGATCTTCAACAAGCCAATTAAAAACATTCAGTGGGGAAAAGACTGCTTATTTAACAAATGGTGCTGAGAGAACTGGCTGGCAACCTATAGAAGATAGAAATTAAACCCACACCTTTCACCACTAACGGAGATAGACTCACACTGAATTAAAGATTTAAACTTAAGACATGAAACTATTAAAATACTAGAAGAAAATGCAGGGAAAACTCTTGAAAGAATTGGCCTGGGCGAATACTTTATGAGGAGGATCCCCCCAGGCAATTGAAGCAGTATCAAAAATACACTACTGGGACCTGATGAAACTAAAAAGCTTCTGCACGGCCAAGAACACAGTAAGTATAGTAAGCAGACAGCCCTCAGAATGGAAGAAGATCTTTGCAGGTTATGCCTCTGACAAAGGTTTAATAACCAGAATCCACAGAGAACTCAAACGTATTAGCAAGAAAAGAACAAGTGATCCCATTCAGGATGGGCAAAGGATTTGAAGAGAAACTTCTCTAAAGAAGACAGGCACATGAAAAAATGCTCACTATCCTTAATCATCAGAGAAATGCAAATCAAAACTACCTTGAGATATCATCTAACTCCAATAAGATTAGCCCACATAACAAAATCCCAAAACCAGAGATGTGGCGTGGATGTGGAGTAAAGGGAACATTTCTACATTGCTGGTAGGAATGCAAACTAATAGATTCCTTTTTGAAAGGCATTTGGAGAATACTGAGAGATCTAAAAATAGACCTGCCATTTGATCCTATTATTCCTTTACTTGGTATCTACCCAGAAGACCAAAAATCGCATTATAACAAAGATATCTGTACCAGAATGTTTATTGCCGCCCAATTCATAATTATTAAGTCATGGAGGAAACCCAAGTGCCCATCAATCCACGAATGGATTAATAAATTGTGGTACATGTGTACCATGGAATATTATGCAGCCTTAAAGAAAGATGGAGACTTTACCTCTTTCATGTTTACACGAATGGAGCTGGAACACATTCTTCTTAGCAAAGTATCTCAAGAATGGAAGAAAAAGTATCCAATGTATTCAGCCCTACTATGAAGCTAATTTATAGCTTTCATATGAAGGCTATAACCCAA
>CAUYON010050910.1:0-21370 GCA_963573935.1 Arctocebus calabarensis | reverse complement strand
AGCTACTTGGGAGGCGGAGGCAGGAGACTCGCTTGAGCCCAGGAGTTGGAGGTTGCTGTGAGCTGTGATGTCACAGCACTCTATCCAGGGTGACAGCTTAAGGCTCTGTCTCAAAAAAAAAAAAATAGACTATTATATTTACACATTACATTGTTGTTCTTTCATTTCTGAAATTCCAAGCCTCCTTCTGTTATCATATTTCACTTTTTGGAGACCTTCCTTTAACCATTCCCCTAAGAGTATGTCTACTACTAACAAATTTTCTTAGTTTTTCTTTATCTAAGGATGTCTTTTTTTTTTTTTTTTTTTTTTTTGAGACAGAGCCTCAAGCTGTCACCCTGGAGAGAGTGCCATGGCATCACAGCTCATAGCAACCTCCAATTCCTGGGCTCAAGCGAGTCTCTTGCCTCCACCTCCCAAGTAGCTGGGACTACAAGTGCTCGCCACAATGCCCGGCCATTTTTTGGTTGCAGCTGTCATTGTTGTTTGGCAGGTCCGGGCTGGATTCGAACCTGCCAACTCAGGTGTACGTGGCTGGCACCCCAGCCTGTTGAGCCACAGGCACCGAGCTGGATGTCTTTTTTTTTTGAGACAGAGTCTCACTATGTCACTCTCAGTTGAGTGCTGGAGCATCATAGCTCACAGCAACCTCAAATTCTTGGGCCTAAGCAATTCTTTTGGCTCAGCCTCCCAACTAGCTGGGACTACAGGTGCCCGCCACAATGCCCAGCTATTTTTTGGTTGCAGTTGTCATTGTTGTTTAGCTGGTCTAGGCCAGATTTGAACCCTCCAGCCTTGGTGTATGTGGCTGGCACCGTAACCACTGTGCACCGAGCGCCAAGCCCTATCTAAGGATGTCTTTATTGTCTCTTTGTTCCTGATGGATAGTGAAACCAAAGAATTTGCAGATGACAGTTCTTTTCCTTTAGCACTTGAAAAAGGCTATGCTGCTTCTTTCTACCCTCCAGAGTTACTGATAAGAAACATGTTATCATTTAAATTACTGTTTCCTGGCAAATTTCGACCTGATGGGTACATCGCATGTATCTATCGCATGCTTCCTGGGTGAAGGATGTGACTACAACTTAAGACTTTAACTGCACAATAGCAAACCATGTGACCTAACCCACATTAATCTTAATTTAAAAAAATATGATATGGGATAAAAATTAAAATAAGTGGGTTGGTGCCCATAGCACAGTGGTTACAGCATCAGCCACATACAACAAGGCTGGCGGGTTCAAACTTAGCCTGGACCAGCTAAACAATGAAAACTGCAACAAAAAATAGCCCGGTGTTGTGGAGGGCACCTGTAGTCCTAGCTGCTTGGGAGGCTGAGGTGGAAGAATCGCTTAAGCCCAAGAGTTGGAGGTTGCTGTGAGTACTGATGCCATAGCACTCTACCGAGGGTGGCATCATAAGAGACTCTTGTCTCCAAAAAAAAAAAATAGGGTGGCGCCTGTGGCTCAATGAGTAGGGCGCTGGCCCCATATACCGAGGATGGCGGGTTCAAACCCAGCCCCGGCTGAACTGCAACAAAAAAATAGCCGGGTGTTGTGGCGGGTGCCTGTAGTCCCAGCTACTCGGGAGGCTGAGACAAAAGAATCACCTAAGCCCAGGAGCTGGAGGTTGCTGTGAGCTGTGAAGCCTTGGCACTCTACCAAGGGCAACAAAGTGAGACTCTATCTCTAAAATAATAATAATAATAAAATAAGTACTTGTGTAAAAAAAAAAAATTACTGTTTCCCTATGGGTAATGCATCACCTCTCTCTGGTTGTTTTTAAGATTTTTGTCTTTGTCTTTATTTAGAATTACTATGTTGCTCTTGGTGGAGTGCCATGGCGTCACAGCTCACAGTAACCTCTAACTCTTGGTCTTAAGCTATTCTCTTGCTTCACCCTCCCAAACAGCTGGGACTACAGGCGCCCACCACAATGCCTGGTATTTTTTTGTTGCAGTTATCATTACTGTTTAGCTGGCCTGGGGCAGTGTTCCAACCCCTCCAGCCTTGGTGTATGTGGCTGGTGCCATAACCACTATGCTATGGGTGCTGAGCCATCTTTATTTTATTTTTTTAATTTTCTTGAGACAGGGTCTCACTCTGTTGCCCCAGGCTAGAGTACCATAGAGTCAGCCTAGCCCATAGCAACCTCAAACTCTTGGGTTCAGGAGATCCTCTAGCCTTCAGCCTCCTGAGTAATTGGGACTACAGGTGCTGGCCATAACACATTGCTTACTTTTCTATTTGTAGAAAGCAATCCGCTGCATCAGCCTCCAAAATTTTGGGATTACATCTGTGAGCCACCACACCTGGCTTTTGTCCTTGTCTTTAGTTTACCAAAGTCTAATTGTGAGAACTCTTAGCACAAATTTCTTTACATTTATCCTATTTGGAACCTGTTCAGTTTCCTGAATATACCAGCTCCGGTGTATGTGGCTGGCACTCATAGCCGCTGAGCTACATTTATATCTTTTGTCAAATTTGAGCAGTTGTCAATCATTATTTCTTTGAATAGTTGTTCAGCCTTATATTCTTTCTCCTCTCTGAGATTCTGATGACAAAAATGTTTTTTGTTACTGTCCCATAAGTCTCTAAGGATGTTTTTCTTTTTTTATTGTTTAGACTCAGTACATCCTATTGATCTTTCCTCAAGCTCACTGATTCTACCTTGTTATCTCCAGTTTGCTACTGAGAAAATCTGAGAAGTTTAAAAAACATTTTTTTCCTTCTTTTTTTTTTTTGAGACAGTCTCAAGATGTTGCTTTGGGTAGAATGCTGTGGCATCATAGCCTACAACAACCTCCAACTTGGGCTCAAGCAATCCTCTTGCCTCAGTTTTTCTTTTTCTTTCTTTCTTTTTTTTTTTTGAGACAGAGTCTCACTATGTCGTCCTGGGTAGAGTGCTGTGACGTTATAGCTCACAGCAACCTCCAACTTTTGGGCTTAAGTGATTCTCTTGCCTCAGCCTCCAAGAAGCCTGGAACTACAGGTGCCTGACACAACACCTGGCTATTTTTGTTGTTGTTGTAGTTGTCATTGTTGTTTGGCAGGCCAGGCTGGATTTGAACCCAGCAGCTCCGGTGTACGTGGCTGGCACCCTTAGCCGCTGAGCTATAGGCACCAAGCCTTGCCTCAGTTTTTCTAGTTTATTGGAGACAGGGTCTTGCATTTTTATTTTTATTTTTTATAGAGACAGAGTCTCACTTTATCGCCCTTGGTAGAGTGCTGTGGTGTCACGCAGCTCACAGCAACCTCCAACTCCTGTGCTTAGGCGATTCTCTTGCCTCAGCCTCCCAAGTAGCTGGGAGTATAGGCACCTGCCACAATGCCCAGCTATTTTTTGTTGCAGTTTGGCCAGGGCTGAGTTTGAACCTGCCACCCTTGGTATATGGGGCTGGTGCCCTACTCACTGAGCCACAGGCGCTGCCCAGGGCCTTGCTTTTGCTCAGGCTGTTCTCTAACTTGTGAGCTCAAGCAATCCACTCACCTCAGCTTCCCAGATTGCTAGGATTGCAGGCAGGAGCCACCGTAACTATTTTTTTTTTTTTTTTTGAGACAGAGTCTTTTTCTGTTGCCCAAGGTAGACCAAGAGCTATAGAGCTAGTGTAGCTCTCAACTACCTCAAACTCCTGACTTCAAATGATCCTCCTGCTACAGCCAACCAAGTAGCTGGGACTGCAAGTGCCTGTCTAAATTTTTTATTTTTAGTAGAAAGTGTTTCTTTCTTGCTCAGCTTGGTCTCAAAACATCCTCCTGGGTCAGCCTCCCAGAGTGCTAGGATTACGGGCATGAGACACCATGCCTGGCCTTTACGTTTTAAATTTTGATTACATATTTTCCGTATGTACAATTAAAATTTAGTTCATTTTATAGCTTCTATTTCTTTGCTCAGATTTTCTAGTTTTTCATGTGTTTTAAGAGAATTCATAATTTCTTATTCATGCGATTTTGTGATGACTACTAGACTAGAATTTTAAAATTCTAATTCTGTGTTTTAGCAGGCAATCACCATGTTTCTACTTAGTATGTAGGTTCTGGCTGTAGTTCTAACAACAATTTAGTTTTCAGAGCTCTTGCAATTCAATTGTGGCCTGTTGTGCTCTGGCACTGCTGAGGCTGTCACTTAATCCCTTTGAATACTCCCTAAAAGGGCTAAAGGCACCCAGTGCCACTAGGCAGAAACTGAGTGATACTGGAGCCCTTGAATGAACAGAGCTTCTTTGGCTTCTTCTTTGGCTGCCTTGTGTGACTTCCTGTGTGATCTCTGCTGGAGCTGTAAGGAGCAGGAAGCACTTAACCTGGGCTGCTTTCTGCTGCTAGGGGGAAGGATGTAAAGGAAACCTATCAACGTCTCCTTCTGCCACTGACTAGCAGCGATTTTCAACTGGTGTGCCTTGAGAGAATCTTTGGTTGCCACAGAAATTTTTTTTTTTTTTTTGAGACAGAGCCTCAAGCTTTCACCCTGGATAGAGTGCTGTGGTATAACAAAAGCTCACAGTAACCTCCAATTCCTGGGCTCAAGTGAGTCTCTTGCTTCCGCCTCCCAAGTGGCTGGGACTGCAGGTGCCCGCCACAACGCCCGGCCATTTTTTGGTTGTAGCCGCCATTGTTATTTGGTGGGTCCAGGCTGGATTCGAACCTGCCAGCTGAAGTGTACGTGGCTGGCGCTTTAGCCCGCTGAGCCACAGGCACCGAGCTGCCACAGAAATTTTTAAAGATCATTAATTAAATTATTTTCAAAAGAAGTTCCAAGCACAGCAAGTATATTCTTTTTATTATTGTTTTTCTTGCCCTTTTTTTTTTTTTTTGAGATAGAGTCTCACTATGTTGCCCTCAGTAGAGTGCCGTTGTGTCACAGCTCCCAGCAACCTCAAACTCTTGGGCTTAAGCAATTCTCTTGCCTTAGCCTTCTGAGTAGCTGGTTACTACAGGCACCTGCCACTACACTTTGCTATTTTTTTGTTGCAGTTGTTGTTTAGCAGGCCGGGGCTGGGTTCAAACCCACCTGCCTCAGTGTATATGGCTGGTGGCCCTAACCATTGAATTACGGGTGCCAAGCCTATTACTGGTTTTTGTTTTTTTAAATCAACATAATTTAAGTATGTCATGGAAGTTTAACTACAGGTTCAAGGGTGCCATGAGATAAAAAGAGTTTGAAAAACACTAGGCTAGAGGGCTGTAAGACACTAGGCCTACAGGTGCACTGTGTTGTCAGCTGGTGGGGGGCCGACCTCAGAGTATTTAGTTATATTCACAGGGAGGATCAGGAAAAAATGAGTTGATACCATCTTGTCATGGTAGGAGGTTTTTTTACTTTTCAGTGTATGAATCGTATGTCTAGTTAATCAAAAACTGATTATTTTTCTAGATTTAAAAATGAGAAGAAAAAAACCCAACACCTGTATAAGTCTGGCAGTGCCTTTGTTCTATAGCAAATAGACTTGTTGCCACTGGCCCCAAACTACCATGAATATTTTTCAATATACAGTATTTTTCAGTAAACAACATGAATGCTTCATGAAGTCTCATTGCCTATGCGAGTGGTTCTCAACCTTCCTAATGCCATGGCCTACAGTTCCTATGGGTTGCAACCCACAGATTGAGAACTGCTGGCCTATGAAATATAAATGTACCTGTGCATAAGCACAAACTGCTGTCTCCCTCCAAACCCTCATCTGTTATCCCATGTTTACGCTACACAATTGTGAGACCACTGTCCCAATGTCCGAAGAGTTTTCCAACAAAATGGCTGCAACAAAACTCAAATTCCTTCACAAAACAGTTTTCTTCTGTAGGAACTTTCCATTATTTTTACTACTACCTGCTGAGAAAATCAGGCTCAAAAGGACACCATGAGCTTTGATTCTTCTCTTTCTCTCATACCCTCCACATCCAATTTTCAATTCAAGTTATTTTAATCTGTTATAATTTTCCTATCACATCCTCAGTGTTTCACCTGCCACTACTGCTTTCAATTCTTTGTTTGCCAGTTCATCTTCCTTATTGAGAACAAGTAAGTCTTCCCAAAGCTGACTCTGAGCTTCTTTATTTGCTGTGATAGGCAGCTACCAGTTTTTTCAATATGGGAATAATTGTAACCTTGGCAAGATTGGGTTCCAAGTAATATTTTAGAATTTTCTTCCATTATTTCCTGCCATATATGTAAAGATGGCTTTGGAATGTTTCCTTAACCCATATTCTCTCCTTTAGAGAAGCTTTTAGGTGACTGAAGTAGGTGAGTCTAAATGGCTAAGATGGCTTAAGAAGGGACCTGATGCACAGTTGACTGGACCAAGCTGAGCAAATAAGACACACTGATTTGCTCTCTCTCTAATAGGACACAGAATGATAGTCGAACAACCTTATGGCCTTGAGATATGCAGTAGCACAAACAAAGCTGGCCACATAGCCCAAAACATGGCAACCCAATGCTATTCTGTTCTAGACAGAACCGAGTCACAAAGGAAGCAAAAAGAGATAATAGAGGAAATAGTTTCCAAAAGAGAACAGAATGGAACATAGGCACAAGGAGAAGCAAAGGTCCCAAGAGAGACATACACAATAGTTGTAACCTGGCAACACTTCCTGCAATTGGATTCCCTGAGATTCTTCTATACAAAACGTTTTAAATAAATTTGAGTTTGTCTGAGTGTGTTTCTGTTCTTTGAAACCAAATAATCCTCAAAGGAATGTCCCATAAAGACACTTAACAAGAACTGTCTATGCCTTATACCTTTGCATATATGAGTTCCTTTGCCTAGAAAGCTTTGCCTCTGCATTGTTGGGCATCCTAAGTTTTCAAGGCCCAGCTCAAATGTGAATTCCGAGACTAGCTGGAGCAAGAGCAAGACCGTCTCTACTAAAAATAGAAAACTTAGCCAGGCATTGTGGCAGGCACCTATAGTCCCAACTACTCAAGAGACTGAGGCTGAGGATCACTTGAAGTCAAGAGCTGGAGGTTACCATGAGCTAGGCTGATGCTGGTCACTCTAGCTTGGGTAATAGGGTTAAATTTTGTCTCAAAAAAAAAAAAAAAAAAAAAAAAGGCTTGGCGACTGTGGCTCAACGGGCTAAGGTGCCAGCCACATACACCTAAGCTGGCGGGTTCGCATTCAGCCCAGGCCCGCCAAACGACAATGACGGCTGCAACCAAAAAAATGGCCGGGTGTTGTGGCAGGCGCCTGTAGTCGCAGCTACTTGGGAGGCAGAGGCAAGAGACTTGCTTGAGCCCAGGAATTGGAGGCTGCTGTGAGCTGTGATGCCACAGCACTCTACCCAGGATGACAGCTTGAGGCTATGTCTCAAAAAAAAAAAAAAAGAAAGAAATCATAGAGGAAGTATGAAAGCTTTTTGCCCATCTCCATTAAAAAAAATACAGAAGGCTCAGCACCTGTGGCTCAACGGGCTAAGGCGCCAGCCACGTACACCTGAGCTGGCAGGTTCGAATCCAACCTGGACCCGCCAGACCATAATGACGGCTGCAACCAAAAAATGGCCAGGCATTGTGGTGGGCGCCTGTAGTCCCAGCTACTTGGGAGATGGAAGCAAGAGATTCGTTTGAGCCCAGGAATTGGAGGTTGCTGTGAGCTGCGATGCCACTGCACTCTATCCAGGGTGACAGCTGGAGACTCTGTCTCAAAAAAAGAAAAAAAAATACAGAAAAACCTGGCTGGGTGGTGTGGTTCACACCTGTAATCCTAACACTCTGGGAGGCCGAAGAGGGTGGCTTGTTTGAGCTCATGCATTCGAGACCAGCCTGAGCAAGAGTGAGATCAGGTCTCTATTAAAACTAGATAAACCAAGGCAAGAAGATCTCTTGAGCCCCAAAGTTGGAGGTTGCTGTGAGCCATGATGTCATAGCACTCTACCCAGGGCAACAGCTTAAGACTCGCCTCAAAAAACAAACAAACAAAAAAGGCTCAGCACCCGTAGCTCAAGCAACTAAGGCACCAGCCACATACACCAGAGGTGGCAGGTTCCAATCCAGCCTGGGCCTGCCAAACAACAATGACAACTATAACCAAAAAATAGCCAGGCGTTGTGGTGGGCGTCTGTAGTCCCAGCTATTTAGGAGGCTGAGGAAAGAGAGAGAAGCCCTTAAGCTCAGGAGTTGGAGAATGCTTTGAGCTGTGATGCCATGGCACTCATGTAGGGCGATAGCTTGAGGCTCTGTCTCAAAAAATTAAAAAAAGAAAAAGAAAAGAAGAAAGAAGAAAAACCTGTCAGTCTTCAAGAGTCCTCTTCTACTTAACATTCCCCTAGAAAATACCACTTATTTTTAGAAAAAATTTATTAGAATGCACTCTTTTCCAGGTCACATAAAAGAGAATATTTTTTACAAATAAAATACATGTTTTATTTTATTTTTTTTTTATATTTGTTTTAAATCCCCCCAAATAAACTGTGAATCATGGCCCTTTGTATTCAAACTGGACTCAGAAAAACAAGCCTTTTTAGACCACCAACAATAAGAGCCAGGGGGAGATGGGGGATGGGGAAGAAAAGAAAGGGCAAGGAAGACAGAGAAGGCGGCCAGGTTACAAAGACCACAACACATAGACATTGCAAGTCTGTCCTTCTCTCTCTACTTGCTCTTTCTTCTCTTCTTCCCTACAAATACTCCCAAAACACATAAAGAGAAAATTAGAAGCTAGATTGGGTCAAATATGAAAAACAGGAAGAGAATATTAAATAGCCAGCTTTAAAAGGCTCTTTTTCAGTTTGAACAAAAGTAAAATGTTCTCAAAAGCAAAACGGAAAACAGAGCTTCCACCCAGACTGCACAACTTAATGAGAGATTAGGGCTGATAAACCCATTGTGAATCTACACAAAGTGACAGATTTCTCAGGCAAAGAAATCAATCAGTTGCAATGGAATGATTTAGACCCCAGGAATCATTTGGTTAAACCAAAGGGGAGCTGAAGGAATGGGAGGTTGGGAAATGGGGTGAGCAGAGTGACTGAGGTGAAGAAAGGGGCTTTAATTTTTATGTCCACCATCCTCTGACCGCATTCCCCTCCCCGCACATTTAGCCCACATCCTCAATTCATACTATCTGTCATGCCAGGAGACATTCCACCAGACCCAGCCAGATACACTTTGTTCTCTTTCCTCACTCCCCGCAAGCTCCCATCACAAGGGAATTAAGCTTTCCCCAGGCAGTCACAGACTCTAGCAATAAAAGCTGCCTAATGCTCCTGCCGGTAATCTGTCACTTTGGTTTCTTCCTTGCTGTCTGCTTGTTCCCAATGGAGGCAAAATTTAGAAACATACCATCACGTGGGGGCTCTTCACACAGGAACGAAAGAGAGCTCTGGGTTGCAGTGACCTCAATTTCCTTCTTCTCTGCCAGAGTTGTCCACCCTGGCTTTTTCTCTCCTTCCTGACAGACTTGGAAGCAGGAATCAATTCTTGCTTCACTAATATCTTCCTGTCCTTTTTCCTTACTGCTTCCTTCAGGAATTTGCTCTAGCTTGCTATGGAGATATAACCCAGCAGTGCCGAGTTCCTTCTTACCAGAGCTGCTGCTGCTGTTGCTAAAATGGGTGAATTCTTCTTTCTTCTCAGCCACAGGTTCCTCACAAATGAAAGGAGGTATCTCTTTAGTAGGCAAGATGGGCAGCTCCCCAGGGCTCAATTTGCAGATAGCCGACTGTTCCTCAGCCACTGTCATGGAGCGCCTGATGCCAGGAGTACCCAGGTTCCTGGGTATGGGACTAGGCACTGGGCCACTGGTGGGACGCAGAAGGTCAGAAGAAAGCTCTTCTCGGGCAGGGAGCTCAGGATACTTATCTGCGAGGTTGACAGCTGGTGGAACTGAGAGGTGAGAGCATTCAGACAGGGCTCTGCGCATGGCCTTTTTCTGCTGTGGGGCTTGGTCGAGCACAGCACTCTCTTTGGGAGAACTCAATTTTTCCAAATCCTTATCGTGGCCTCTGACTTGAGAGCCTGCATTCAAATATTCCTGGGTGAACTCCACCATAGTGATTGGTGGAATGCCAGTGGGTGAATGCTCTATGACGGGGGTCGGGTGGGCTACAATCTCCAGTAGTGGAGACTCACATTTAAACTGCCCAGAGTTATCATTCACCACTCCTATCACCGAGCAGCCAGGGGTGATGCCATTCTCCTTTTCTATAGTTGCCTGCCATGGGCTCTGAAGGTCTTCAGCCACTGGATGAAAGTTAGGGTTCCAAACACTGGTTTTCTGCTCTTTTACATACCAGGTGGGGGTGTCAGCGGCTCCAGGGAAATCCAGATGTGGCCGGCTCTTGTTCTCTAGTCCATTCTTCCCTGCCAACTTCCCCTGAACTGTAGCGGTTTTGCTTTTGTCTGGCCCTTCTATGAGTCCCAGATGGAACTCAGCAGTCTTCTGGTGAACTGAGTTCCCCTCCAAGGGGTGGCAGGTTTCTGAAATCACATACCTGCTCTCAAGGTGACCCGAGGTTGCCTGATACTCCTTGTCTTGCACTTCAATGCTGCACTCTTTGTCTAGCTTCCCCTCAAAAAAGCAGAGCTTACTCGGCTCCAGGAAGCTGGCATTCTTCACAAGCCCGTCTTTCAGCTTCCTATCCATGCTGACATTCAGCCCGATTTCATTCAGTTTGCCCTCTGTCCTCTGCCACTCAAATCCAGCTTGACTGATTTCTTTTGCGGAGTCCATTCGGCACTCTGCAGGCTTGCCCTTAACAAGCTGGCTGTACGCAGCAGTGAGAGAGGCTGGCTGCTTGTCTGAGAGCGACATCGTCTCTTCCACTCCTCCCCCCCCTCGCTCGCTCCTGGAGCTCTAATACCACCTACGATCGCACAGAGCGGATGGTGACATCATACCAAGTCCCCAGGATTCATGACATAACCCATCTTTCCCCCAATCCTCTTCACTTTTCAAGCAGTTAGGTGGTAAATGTATTTAATCAATGTGAAATAAAGAAAGGAAGAAAGAATGAAAGAAAGAGAAAGGAAGGAAGGAAGGAAGGAAGGAAGGAAGGAAGGAAGGAAGGAAGGAAGGAAGGAAGGAAGGAAGGAAGGAAGGAAGGAAGGAAGGAAGGAAGGAAGGAAACTCCTTTCGGCACAACCAAATGCTACTGTTAATCTGAAAATGTAATTTCCTGTTAACTAGCACTCTGTTTATATCTGCAATTAAAAACCTGGTATGGTGCCAATCTGGGTACTTAGGATAGTAATTAATCCAGCTTTTACTAATACAGATACATATTATACCCACACATTCAATTATCTGATACTATGCCCACCCCTTCACATTCACCCACTCAAAAAAAACTGTCTTAAAAATAAGTAAGACTCTTGAAAATTCCCAGCTGTAACTCCTGAAGAATAATGAATCCAGGAAATTGCTCGAATTTTCACTGAAAAAAAAAAACCTTAATGTAGTATCAAATTGCTAACATTAATTTCTCAGAGGAAGAGTGGGTTTGCTGTCATAGCAATTTATCAAACTCACTTAAAAGCTGACTTGAATGGGGTCCTGAAAACCCAGTGAGAGCTCTATGTATGTTCCTGCATCGTGAAGGAGTTTAATAAAGGGTTCATTTGAAGACTTTGATGATCAGGGCTTTGGGGACATGTATGCTGGTTGTAAGATAGTGTGACCACATATCCCTTGAACTTTTATTTCTGTCCCCTGTTCTGCCTTGGTTCCTTGGATGAGCTGGGTTGTTTCCTCCTGTACCGGCCCTGCTCCTTCCAGTCTACTGATCTCTTAGGTGCCAATGTGAACATATTCAGGGCAATGTATTTTCCTTCTGACCTCTAGAATTAGGGACTCAGACAACATGTGGCTTGGCGTTTTTCTTTTCTTTTCTTTTCTTTTTTAAGACAGTCTCAAGCTGTTGCCTTGGGTAGAGTGCCGTGGTGTCACGGCTCACAACAACCTCAAACTCTTGGGCTTAAATGATCCTCTTGCCTCAGCCTCCCAAGTAGCTGGGACTACAGGCACCCACTACAACTCCTGGGCAGGGTTTGAACCCACCAGCTCCGGTATATGAGGCTGGCGCCTTAGCCGCTTGAGCTACAGGCACCGAGCCTTTCTTTCTTCCTACCCACTGAGCAATGGGCGCTGCCCAGGCTGGAATTTTACTTGCCCACCAGAGCCCAGTGCCACCATTTCATTCAGCATGGTCTTTTGCCTTGGACTCTGAGCTTACAAATTATACATTTGGAACTGAGAGATCTATAAAACAAAATTCCTGGAAAAAAAAAATTTACACAGTAAGGATGGGCCATACTCTATTTTGAACAAAGTTGATTTTTGTGATCTAGACTACAAGTTACTATCTCATATAACATGGGATACTGTGAAATTGTCTGGAATTCAAGAGAAAAATTTTCCCAAAATGAAGAAAAAGTTTAGATTGTTTTTTTAAAAAAGCCATTTGCTGCTAGGCATGGTGCCTCGCGCCTGTAATCCTAGTACCTTGGAAGGCTGAGGTGGGTGGATGGATAGCCTAAGCTTAGGAGTTCAAGACCAGCCTGAGCCAAGAGGGAGACACCATCTCTACTAAAAAATAGAAAAACTAGTCGGGTGTTGTGGTGAGTACCTGTAGTCTCAGCTACTCAGGAGCCTGAGACAAGATCACTTGAGCCAAAGAGTTCAGAGTTACTGTGAGCTATGAAATCATAACACTCTATCAAGGGTAACAAAGTGAGACTCTGTCTCATACAAAAACTATTTGCCATCAACTACAATGATTTGGTTACAGGTTTTTTTTTTGCAGTTTTTGGCCGGGGCTGGGTTTGAACCCGCCATCTCCGGCATATGGGGCCAGAGCCCTACTCCTTTGACCCACAGGCAACCGCCCTTGGTTATAGTTTTTAATAATGCTTTTAGGAAAAAAGAGTTAGTTAGGATTGTTTCATTTTTGTTCTAGAAACGCAAAGAAATTACCACAGTCCAGCTCAGGAAAGCTTGCTAAACTAGAAGCTCTGTCCCCAAGAACTTGCTTTTCTTTATTTCTTGTATCCCTCATATAATTTACTCTAGTCTGCAAAAGGAGTGCAAGAATCAACTGTATATGCTTTTTGCATTAATTTCAGACACAGGGTTATGCTTATGGTTAGGAATGGCAGTATTGCAACATTGAATAAAATGTGAATTTCCTTATCTCCTTTCCTCTATCCTGAACATGAACTTGACGTCATATACACTTCTCCTTCCTTTTGATCTCAAGAATTTTTGTAGCAACAAATGGTAAAGCACAGTAAAATTTCAATGGCAAGGATATAGGTTTCTACCCTCTATAGCAAAGCTCTTGCTAAGGAAGAGGAAGTGGGGTATAACGAAATGAAGAGGGTGTCAGGAATATCATGATTCTGATTAATAAAGGAAAAATATGAGAAGAATTGTAGGTACAGAAAGGCCTTCTTTTTTTTTTTTTTTTTTTTTTGTTTGGGTTGCAGCCATCATTGTTGGTTGGTGGGCCCAGGCTGGATTTGAACCCACCAGCTCAGGTGTACGTGGCTGGCGCCTTAGCCCGTTGAGCCATAGGCGCCGAGCCAGAAAGGCCTTCTTAATAATACACAGTAGAAGACTGGCTTTCTTAATCTTTTTATACATATCACTGAATAATAAAGTATGTGTAATGTGTGATAAAAATTACTAAGTCTGGAGGTAGAGAAGATGACGATGCAATATGGTCTAATATGTCAGACAGAAATGTTTGGAAAATACTTTAGAAATCAGGTTAGGTTCAACACAACCCCACTTACTCAAAGCCTGCTCGCTTACCCCAAAACACACACCCATACACTCCTATCCCCTTGATTTACCTTGCTTTACCTTCACTTTTTACCTTTGGCTTCCAGGGAAAAAATAATTTGGCTTGGACTCAGAAGACCAGATTTTAAAGTAGGTCAATGTCTAAGATTCTGAAAAGTTCATTTAACTGCTCCTAGGTTCAGTTTCTTCATCAATAAAATAAGGGAATCTGAAGGAGCCTTCCAATTTGACAGTTTTAATATTCACAATGAATTGGTTGAAATAACTATTTAAGGAATCACATGTCTGCTGCTGTCCAGCTCACAAAGTGATTTTAACTTGGGGCACCAGCAACTAGTATGTTTAGTAACTCTACCCTCTCATGTGAGAGGTGATATCTCAATAAACCAAAACAATAAGACAAAACCCACAACCAGCTATAAGAAATACGAAACCCTAATTTCAGTTAACTAACAGACAAGAGAGAAAGAAAAACTAAATCTCAACATCTGAGGCATTACCTAAAGAAAATTATATTCCTCAAATCTCTTATAGGACCAAGGTCATTACTTTTAAACAGTACTGCAAGAACACTAAAGTATGTGTCATAGGAGAGAATCAGAATGCTAAAATTCCTCTACCAAGCCCCTCATTTAACAAAGAAGCAAAATTGGGTTCAGAGGAAAAAAAGTGGTTGGCCCAATATCGAATAGTGAAAACTTAATGAAAACTATGTAGAAGATGCTATGTTTCCAAAGCTAGTCTTCCCACACTACTGAGTAAAACATTAATATTAGTCACTGGATGATTTTTTTTTTTTTGAGACAGAGCCTCAAGTTGTCACCCTGGATAGAGTGCTGTAGAATCACAGCTCATAGCAACCTCCAATTCCTGGGCTCGAGTGAGTCTCTTGCCTCCACCTCCCAAGTAGCTGGGACTACAGGCGCCAGCCACAATGCCCAGCCAGTTTTTGGATATAGCTGTCATTGTTGTTTGGCGGGCCCAGGCTGGATTCGAACCCACCAGGTCAGATGTACGTGGTTGGCGCCTTAGCCTATTGAGTCATAGGCGCCAAGGCCCCCCCCCTTTTTTTTAAGACAAAGTCTTACTCTGTTGTCCTGGGTAAAGTGCCATGGTGCCATAGCTCGAAGACTTGGGCTCAAGCATCCTCTTACCTCAGTTTCCCAAGACTATAGGTGCCTGCTACAACACATCTAGTTTTTCTCTATTTATTTATTTTTATTATTATTGAGACAGAGTCTCACTTTGTCACCCTCAGTAGAGTACTGTGAAATCATAGCTCACAGCAACTTCAAATTCCTGGGCTCAAGCGATTCTCTGGTGTTTTTTGTTTTTTTGCAGTTTTTTTTTGTCCAGGGCTGGGTTTGAACCCACCACCTCCAGTATATGGGGCAGGTGCCCTACTCCTTTGAGCCACAGGCACCGCCCTCAAGTGATTCTCTTGTCTCAGCCTCCTTAGTGTCTGGGACTACAGGTGCCCACCACAACGCCCAGCTGTTTTTTTGTTTGTTTGTTTAGCAGGCCTGGGTTGGTTTACAAAGCATGTGACTGGCGCCTTAACCACTGAGCTACAGGTGCCCAGCCTAGTTTTTCTACTTTTGGTAGAGACAGGGTCTCACACGCCTGAGCTCAGGTAATCCTCCTGCCTCAGCCTCCCACTGACTCTCCTTTTTAATGGTTCTGTCTTTTTTTTTTTCCAGTTTTTGGCCAGGGCTGGGTTTGAACCCACCACCTCTGGCATATGGCGCCAACGCCCTACTCCTTTGAGCCACAGGCGCCACCCTAATGGTTCTTTTTTTTGAGACAGAGCCTCAAGCTGTCACCCTGGATAGAGTACAGTAGCATCACAGCTCACAGCAACCTCTAACTCCTGGGCTCAAGTGAGTCTCTTGCCTCCACATCCCAAATAGCTGGGCCTACAGGTGCCCGCCACAATGCCCGGCCATTTTTTGGTTGCAGTCGTCATTATTGTTTGGCAGGCCTGGGCTGGATTCGAAACCGCCAGCTCAGGTGTACGTGGCTGGTGCCTTAGCCCGTTGAGCCACAGGCGCCGAGCCTAATGGTTCTTTCTTAATCAGTGAAGGAAAATATGTCAAGCTTTAATCTGCAATTATATATATTTTTTGTAATCAATTCACTACTCCCAAATTAATACACAGTATGCACAAATGTGTGTGTTTGGGGAAAGCAAACGCAACAGTTTAAAATAAAGGAGAAAAAGAAGCAAAGCATTTAGGTTTCAGTGTTTACCTTGTACCTTTAGTATGGTTGTTTTGTTATAACTATCCAAAGAATGAGTAAGGTATGTAAGTAACTTGAGCAATCCTGTTACTATTTTCTAGGCTCGAGAGAACTTACATTTATGTTAATGTCTTTTTCTTTTTTGAGGGACAGAGTCTCACTCTGTGACCCTGGGTAGAGTGCCCTGGTGTCATAGCTCACAGTTCCTTTTTTTTTTTTTTTTTAGACAGAGCCTCAAGCTGTCACCCTAGATAGAGTACCGTGGCATCACAGCTCACAGCAACCTCCAATTCCTAGGCTCAAGTGAGTCTCTTGCCTCTACTTCCCAAGTAGCTGGGACTACAGGCACCCACAACTCCTGGCCATTTTTTGGTTGCAGTCGTCATTGTTGTTTGGCGGGCCCAGGCTGGATTTGAACCCGCCAGTTCAGATGTACGTGGCTAGCGCCTTAGCTCGTTAAGCCACAGGCGCCGAGTCAACAGTTTCTCTTGCATCAGCCTCTCCCAGTAGCTAGGACTACAGGTGCCCACCACAAAGCCTGTCTATCTGTTTTACTAGAAACAGGGTCTCATTATTGATCAGGGTGGCCTCCCAGAGTGCTTGTACTCAGCCTTTATGTTAATGTCTTTCTATAGTGCCTAAGCACTGCAAGTTTCCCTTCATGCTGTGTTTGAGTAGGCAGGCGGGTCCTGCCTCACTAAGAGAAAGTAGAGATTGGGAGGGTTTTACAGAGGAAAAGAGACAGAGTGGCTTAAAGTTTGATTGTACTACTGTTTCTGCAATGCATAACAAGAGATCATATGGAATAATAATTAATGCCTTTGTTCTCATCTGAATGAGGTGGATGTTGCTTTGTCAATGATGGGGAAACCCTAGTACAGAATAATTAGTAAAACCTGAGGATGGCCAGTTCAGTGCTGTAGACCAAATAAGAATTATGGACATCATATCACCCAGGAATGCACTTTCCTCTCACAGAAATAGCTACATCAAGGAACCCAAACTTCTCAAACCACTGAGACACTATATTGCATGAAGTTAGTGGAGGAGGGACATGCATGAAATCTTATAAGGGTAAGCCTGCTCAGGTTTTTTTTTTTTTTTTTTTTTTTGAGACAGAGCCTCAAGCTGTTGCCCTGAGTAGAGTGCTATGGTATCACAGCTCACAGTAACCTCCAACTCCTGGGCTCAAGCGATTCTCCTACCTCCGCCTCCCAAGTAGCTGAGACTACAGGCACCTGCTACAACACCTGGCTATTTTTTTTGGTTGCAGCCATCATTGTTGTTTGGCTGGCCCGGGCTGGATTTGAACTTGCCAGCTCAGGTGTATGAGGCTGGCGCCTTAGCCGCTTGAGCCACAGGTGCCAAGCCCCTGCTCAGGTTTTTTAAAAAAGTACTTAACCAGAAACTTAAATTCCTTGTCTCTAGGTGCTATTCCTACTCATTCTGAACGAGTGAGTCTGTGCAGTCTCCTTGACCCTCCTATAATAAGTCCTTCATGTTATGACAACATTCTACCCCTTTTTAGGATTTAGAAACTACACTCTAATCTTTTTATTTATATGTCTTTCCTGGTAGCATCTAGAGGACAGGAATGTGACCTGTCCGTTTTTGCTGTGTGGGTGCCTAGCACAGTGCTTGACACATAGTAGATAAGCTCTCAAAAAAGATCTGGTCAGTGAAAGGATGGATGGATTCCCTTTATAAGGCATCTGTATCATTTAACCTGATCCTTCCCATCATTAAAACTGTTCTCAACTCATCCCAAGAGGTGGTGATTTGAAATGTCTTTTGGGCTGAAGTTTATGACCTTCCATTTCATTTTGAGTCTGAAGAAAGAGCGAGGATTCCAATGTGTCTGGTCAGAAAGCAGTTTCTAAGACTCTTAGCAGACTGTAACTACATGTCACAACTCCAAGGGCTTTGGCACAGCCTGCAGGTCTGTTTTTACCTTATGTTTTAAGCTAGTATTTAACCTGTTCAGGACCTTGGTTTTTATACTTGACAACTGGTTTCTCTGCATTCATTCTTATCAGTTACCAAGGCAACACTACTTTGCAGATTAACCAACTGTTCCCAGTTATTGCCATCAGAAAATAATTCTAATAGTTTAATATCATTACAATGAGTCAATAATTCTATGGATTACAGTGATTGATGATATTCTTTACTAATAAAAGTTGAGTTGTGAAGTCACAATCTGGTTTCTTCCCTGAAAGTGAATGATACGTATTTATACATATATGCAAAACCACTTCAAAACCCTATTATACTAAATCTTAAAAATATTTCTTATTTTATATGTATAACTCAAGAAAATCATGATTCTCTCTAACTTTCCAAAGTTGGGAAGTAAACAGAATGAAACATTTAAAGCCAGTAATTTGATTTATATGAGCCCAAGACATTAAAATGCCTGTAGATAAAAAATCCTCTAAGAAATACAACTTGAAAATTTCAACTTTGTTCTTTTACAACAACATCGACCAGCTCGTGGCCTCCCTCTAAGACAGAAACATCCCATTAAACTGGATAGAAAGACAACATCTTCCCTCAGATCTTCTCATATTCCAGAGCCTCCTGTGAGAAGATTTCTCTTGCTTTCCTGGGAGGACTTAGTCTCTTTCTACAACCCTACTTCTATTCTCTCCCACTAGTGTAAGTGTCTCTCGTTAGAGAAAAATTGTATTTATGTCTTCATTCTGAAATCCTTGAGGAGAGCATGTTTTATCAGTTCACTTTTAGAATGTGAGAGTGATATAACTTGATATCTACTGAATAAACTAAATACTGAAAAGTACAAATCATGTTCTGTGTCCACTATTCACAGAGCAATAAGCAATGTTTATGTGACAATTAGACTTTGTCTAAACTTATAGAAATGACCACCACTTTAAACGTTTAAAGACTAACAATTTCAGTCTGTTTAAAGATGAGATGACTTACTCTGGGAGGCCTAGGTGGGTGGACTGTCTGAGCTCAGACGATCCAGACCAGCCTGAGCAAGAGCAAGACCCTGTCTGTACTAAAAATAAGAAAACTAGCCCGGTGTGCCGGGTGCCTACAGTCCCAGCTATTTGGGAGGCTAAGGTAAGAGTATCACCTGAGCCCAAGAGTTTGAGGTTGCTGTGAGCTATGGTGCCACAAAACTATACCCTACCCAGGGCTATAGAGTTATACCCTGTGTCAAGAAAAAAGAGTAAATCATGGAAGTTCTCTTTATTTTGTAAAGAAGTAAATATACCTGCAATAGAGGCAGTCCTTGAGTTATAAACTCAACTTACGTGCAATTTGCACTTATGAATGGAGGAAATTATGGGTAACAAGTAAATGTATCTGTTCCAATTTACATATAAATTCAACTTAAGAACAAACCTACAGACCCTGTCGTGTTCTTAACCTGGGGACTGCCTGTACTGTAAATCAGAAGGGAAGTGTTTAATCTTATTGTTTCAGAATCCCCCCACCCCCCACCCTCAGAGAATAAAAGTTGAGGCATGAGGGAATGTGACAAGAAGCTTCCTTTAAAGTGCGATAATAGATTGCTTCATTCACTTTAGGGAATATTTAGATGTAAACAAGGTTAATAGTAGCACTGACTACACAGGATTCTTTGAGGTTAAAAGAATTTAGTATAGTGCTGATCAAACAGGTTAGACCATTGGTAGCTATTTTTAGCTGTCTGGCATATACAGTCCCCCAAAATTTCATTAATATGCTAGTAAAAAAAGAAATCAGAGAGAGGGCAAGTGAGAGAAAAGCAATAAAAAAAGAACTTCACAAATGCCACTGCAGTTAAGAAAAGACCTTACCAAATGGATACTTCTCTAGTTGTAAAATAGTAGCAAGTTCTGAGATTACAAATATTTTTTTTTTTTTTCAGCTGCTAAGCATATTTTATTTATGTACAAGGGACCTGAAACTGTTAGAATTCTGGGTTTATAAATTGCTTCAAGTTTCACACCAAGAGAATTTCTCACTATAAACTGACATTCCCAGCTGCTGGAAGACAGTTGATGGGCTCAAGCAAACTGAAGGAAAAGAAATGAAGCCAGATAAAAAGATCAGGCTTCACTATGGCAAAGGAAGGGCCCATTTATAAGGATCCCTAACAGTCCCATTCTTAATAAGGACATACCAAGTGCATTGTCACTTATAGCTCTACTTGGTTTCCAGGGGAACAACTAAATGAAGAAGATACTAGAATCCAATATGGATCATCCTTTGAAACTTCCGCTTCTCTTCACAAAAAAACACAGTCCACCAAGAAGTCTTTTTCTGACAAATTGAGCTCAAAATTCCTGAAGTATCTCATTAATCTTCCCTGCCTAATCCAACATGCATAATATGTGAAGAAACTTTCTACTAAAGTTTTCCTAAACATAAGAGCAGCACAAAAAAATAAGAGTGGAAACAGTAAGCTGTAAGAGACTTTAGCAATAAATATATTCACTTACCCTACTTCCAAATAGGATAAGAGCAGCAAAATTCATTTATAATTCAAAAAATGTCATTAGGCATCATGTATATGTAAAGCTCTATGTTGGATGTTAAGAACACATGAATAAATCAAATACAGACAGACTCTGGAGAAAATCATGCTAGACAAAGTCAAATCCTCTGACTTATAATTTATGTCCTCATGATGTTATCTTTATTTTGCCAGCTATAAAGTGCTTACTTGGGGGTGTGTGTGTATATATATAAATACACACATATATACATACATGTGCGCGCACACACACACAGAGTAAAGCCTCTGTAAGCTGACCACAAACTGGTGAACATAAGGAACTAGGTGTACTATACTGATAGCTACATGTGGCGCATGTCTAGTCTACGAAAATTAAAATTAGGTCAACTTAAGGAAGAGGTCAATGTAGGTGACCAACTGTGGTGTGTGTACATATGTGTGTGTGTGTGTGTGTGTATATATATATTTTTAAATTAATTGTCAACCTTCATCTTTTTCTAAAGTGCCTAAAACTTCTGAAAGCTTCTTTTGAGGCATAAATAAAGCCTGGGTCTTAGAATCATATAGACTTGGATTAAAATTTTAGCTCTGCTTTACCAGCTGTGTGGCCATAACCTTGAGGGCCTTCTTTTAATCACCTGAAAAATGGAGAGAATCTTTCATAGTATTGTGTACTGTGTATGATTTATCTATCTATAATAAGAAGGCAAATAATATTCACTCAACAAATGGTAGGTGCTATTATTTTATTTATTTATTTTTTTTTAATGGAAGGTTTTTTTTTTTTTTTTTGTAGAGACAGAGTCTCACTTTATCGCCCTGGGTAGAGTGCTGTGGCGTCACACTGCTCACAGCAACCTCCAGCTCTTGGGCTTAAGCGATTCTCTTGCCTCAGCCTCCCTAGTAGCTGGGACTAC
>CAUYON010050906.1:0-13273 GCA_963573935.1 Arctocebus calabarensis | reverse complement strand
TTATGTGTGATATGTAGTATATGCTGTATTTTTACAATGTAGTCCACTAGACGAAAGAAAACGGTATTAAAAAAGGCAAAGACTAGGTCAATTTCTTGTGAATTTCCTAGGCCTCAATTCCATGAATGGACTGTATCCATTTAAATGCCCCCTACCATATTAGTAAGGACCCTAGAGTTTGCTGTTAATCAAGTTTGTGGGCTCATATTGCCAAGCTATTGCTTAATCATGAGTTATTTCTCAAGAACTTGAAAGAAACCTTACTTTTTGGTCTGTGTAAAGTTATATTTCTTCATGTAGAAATTTTTTTCTAAATATCTATTATTGCCATCTTTTCTATGATATATTAAGCACTTAAATGGTGTCAGGCACCATACCATCTCTTCTTATATAACTTATCTAATTTATTCTTCTTTATAACCCTGTGTGATAGATCCTAGTAAGTGAGTTTTACCTGTTGGCAAACAAAAGCTCAGAGAGGTGAATTCACTGCCCCTAGGGTCACACAGCCTATGAGGGAAAAGGAAAAGTGTGTGTCCAGCTCAGTCTAACTCTAAAACCTTTGTTCATAAACACAACTGCTTTCCATATTATTTCAGACATGTTAATGAATCCCTTCTGAGTGACTCCAAACTGACCTCCATGAGAGTTCATGATTTGGAAGTCCATAATGACAACTCTCTTTCTAACAAATGGGGAATAAACAGGACTTTTCCTAGAATTAAAATCATCAGCCTCTGGAAATTCATATAGGGAGGTCTTCACATGTAAGCAGAAGCTGCTTGCTTGGCATGTCATTCAGCTCATTGGTCATACATTAGGCATTGACTGTGTGCACATGGGTGAGGGTGAAGACAGAGCAGTGAGAGATCAAGGACAATGGCTGGAATGTAGGTATGGTCACTTATTAGATATCTAACTTTGGGGAAGTATCTCAACTGGCTGCAGGAGTTTCCAAATGGTAAACAGGGCTGATGCTACTGATTGTATTACTATCTATTTGTTCTTAATCTTTCCTTTGCTCTAAATCACCAAGAAGGCTCACACCTGCAAGCTCCTTCCTCAGCTGGCTTGTTTTGTGTTGGCCAGTAGAAGGGACTGGTGGGAGAGTTGAGGGCTGGAGGAAGGAAAGGGAGGGGGAGTTTTCCTTCCTTTGTTGGCTCTACACTGCCCTTCTGGGAGCAGCTGCCTGCCTTCCACTGCTCCAGCTTCCACAGGACAAGTTGGCTATGGTCTCAGCTTCTCTCAAGGGTTGATGATGTCAACCCTTGGCTCTGGTGACATGCCTTCTCCCTGTCACTCCAGCCCTGAGGTAACAGCTTCCTGTTTTTGCTAAATTCTGGGTAGCCTTATCATTCCTGTTGAACTTTTCAACCCTCCCATCCCCCACACAGTAAATTTCATACATTTATTTTCCTTCATTTGAATCACCTGGAGAGGTTTCTATTTTCCTGTTGGACTATGACTGATAAATGCACCTTTCAGCAACCCTAGGATTAAGCAAAGAAATATGTTCTAGCATATAAGAGGTGCTCAACAAACCTCACAATGCATAGAGAAATGGGAATAGTGAGGAAGATTCAAAATGAAAAAAATTATAATAAAGTAGATTTTAACTGAGAGAATAAAAGTATTTCAAGTGGGAGTCTGGGCATTTGGATTTAATTTTTGGCTCTGGGTTTAGCCATGTATGAAAAATTAGGTGAATATCATAAATCTGAAGGATTTGGCTTACCTACTTAGTAAATAAGACATTTGGAAAATCTTAGCTACAAAGAGAAACATATTATTAATTCAGTTGAGGGTAAATGGTAGGGGACAGGGAGGACTTCATCGAGAAGGGACATTTGGTTAAGCCCTAAGGAATCATTAACCCAGAGGCTAGAGATATCACTGCCAGAGTGGACAGCTGGTCAGAGTATAAACATTCTAGATAGGGGCATTGGAAAAGCTTATGTTAGAAAGCCCATCCGCTCTATATAGGACCAAAGAGGATCAAGTCTGCTGCAGATGTTCAAGAATCTTCAACAGGAGAGAAAGAATACAATTTGATGACATCCCAAATTCCTCTCACTTCCCTTTCTTTTTATGCTTCTTTTGTCTCAGGTCCCCAATCATAGGAAATTAGATTTCTCTACTGAGAAATAAAACTACTGGCAAGTTGTGATCTTCAATTTCTTTGTAAGGAATTTTGCCCTGTATATTTTGCTGCTTATTTGGGATATAAACAGCCTCTCAAGAGAGATCATTGTTTGTTTCCTGACTAAAACAGGGACTTCTCCATAGTGTTTATAACCAGAAGGGGACCCATGATATAGCCTCTACAGACAGACACCCAGGGAATTTCCTTCCTGGGTAAGTAAGGAATTATAAGCAGATAAATCAGGATTCCTGGGACAGGGGACTTGCTTCAGTGTTGTGACTTATTTTAATGTCCTGAGATATAGTTGAATAAAACATACCAAATAACTCAGTTGGAGATCGGCCTAAAGCAGTGGTTGGGAAAACTCTTCCTTTAATATTTTGGATGCATGAAACAGTTTGGCATTTTTAGTGGTTAGAGGCCAGGAAAATATTTATCTTTTCAACTGCTAGTGAAACCTGTGTAGTTTCTGAAGTTGGTGTTTTTCCCCCCAGGGGCTTTCTCACATGGCGTTAATGAGGAGGAAGTTAAGTTGGAATGTGTGGGACTGAAGGAACAGGAACATACATTTACAAAGAGTTGATGTACTTTTGGATTTGAGCTTCTGCTGCCAGACAACTTGGCAGACACCAGAAACAGCTACTGCAGGGCTAGAAAGTTACATGAATACCAGAGGGAAAAAACTGATTTGCTCACTAGGAGTCTCTATTAAGTGAACATCTGTTAACTGTAAAAATCCCATGCACCAAATGGGAAAATATAATGAAATTCAAAGCTTTTGAGCAAATTAAAATCATAAAATACCAGTGGGCAAGAATCTCTGTGTTTTACCATTGTGAAATTTACATGGAAACTTGGAGCAAGGCGAAACAAACTAGAAACACTCAAGATTATTTATTGTGGCTATGGAATAGAGCTATCCTTTGCTTTGGAAGAAAGCTAGGAGTTGGGGGAAAAATGTGCTCAGTTAGAAAGTTCATGCAAAAAGCTCCCCAAATGATAAATGTTGACACAATAAAAGATTGCGGCTCTGCAGTGGGAGTGCTAAAGTCAGAACAGGGAAAGTCTGGGACTTGGCTCTGTTCTTTGCAGTCGGAGACTATTACTGATTTGTGCTATCCAGATGCTACTGAATTCCTAAAAGAGGGAAGGGAAGGAGCAGAGAATATGTGGTTTTTCCATATGGTGTGTGCCTAAGAAAAATATCTTAGCAATGTGGTGTGTGGACGGGATTGTGCTGAAAATGCTCATCCCATTTGGTGCTCTTGACTACAAAGGACAATGTCAGACTGGGATTTGTGCATGCTTCACAGTTGTGGAAATGCTAACAGCTGTTTCCTTGGTTGTTTGGAATTGTAACCATCCTGCACTGAGCAACAAGAGAAAAACACAGGTTAACTAGGAAGAACAGATCTATGTCGAAGATACAGTGAGGTCAGTTTAATTTCAACACTACATAAATCCCTGTGGCCCCTTGGGCGTTTATTATATTAATGGCTTTGAACGGTTAGGCAGTGGCATTGGAGTTATTTAATCTTGTGATTATCTGTGCCGATTTCCTGTGGGAGCAAAGGAGGGGTGGGGTGTTAACAAGGGAATGTGAAGCATAACAATGGGGTCAAAGGTATTAGCACATGAGAAAAATTTTGATTTTTGTCAGGTGCATATAAATGGAATGGGCTTCTGAAAAGATATGCTCTGCCCCATGTTTTGCTGAGCTCTAATTGGAGACCCAGCTTCCCTAATTGTGCAGTAAGGTCTGGCTACTGTAGTTAAGAGGAAAGCTGTGTATCTGGGGGCAAAGGCTAAAGCTTTTAAATGAGCCTTCTTTCCCAAATGCCTAAGCAAGAAATTGGAACAGAAATATACTGTAGAGCTAAAAAGTCTTAAAGTGCCTCTTAAATCTTTACTACAATTACTATAATGTAGAATAATAGAGCTGATACTATTTTTAAAAGCTTTTGAAGGTTGCAAGTAGCAGCCATAAATTGGGGGTTATAGAAAATCTGTAACTGTAGTTTTTCAGAGGCTTTTTATTTTAATGAAAGAGAAAAGATTTTAATAAAACCAGAGAGAACTAATAGGGTACATTGAGAAGTAATGGGTATGTCTCCTCAGCTCTAGAAGTGTAAAGGAGTGTAAATGATTGGTCAGTGGGTGCTTATTAAAAAGAAAAAAATCAGATTCTTCTTCCTGACCACATCTGGGGACACTTATTGATTTATTAAGTCAACAGTATGGAAATAGCCAAGTGTGACAGTAAGAAATAATCTGACACTGGCTGAGATGTAAAGAGTTTTGGAGAAAATCAAGTAGATTTTCTGGCTTTCCTTTGTGAAGGAAAAAACCAAGGTGCCATCAGGATACCTTCACTGTGAAGCCAGACTCAGTAGTGATAACTTGATTGCCCTGGTGAAAATTGTTCCCCTGTCCACTGAGCTTTGTTATGGGTGGGAGATCTGAAAGAGAAACATCTAATCTCAGTGGGACACTGGCAGATGCCAGCCCTCCTCCTTCACCTCTTCTACTCATTACCCTCCTCCCTGCCCATTTTGTACAAATAGAAGAAAAATATCTTTCCAGCATCTACATTTGGATTCTAATCAAGGACACATTTCCCACTTGAGATTGGTGATTGTTTGATCATTGATTAATGTATAATTCTTCAACAAAAGTCCTAATTATTTGACAGTCAAGAGGAATTGGGGACTTACTACATTAATGGCGTTGAACCATTTCTTACCAGGTGTGCCTGGTAGGAAACCCTGGCAGGTGAAGTCCCACATTGTTTAAACTATAAACACTTACCAGCTGTGCCGGTTATGATCTAACTAGGCAAATAACGTAGAAACAGAGCAATACATTGAGTAAGAAATATTTTTTTTTTCCTGTATATACATCTTTCTTTCTTTCCTCTTTTCCTCCTTTCTTTTCCAAATGGTAAGCAAAAGCTCTTTGAGGGCAGGTACTATTATGGTATAAACTAGGAAACCAACACATAGACAATTAGGGTGTAGCTCGACAAGGGACTGAAGAGAGTGATGGTGGGCGTGCCAACCCACAGCACTGGAGAGGGTGAGGATGGCAGAATGTAATACTTTGCCTGAAAAGTGACTTCTAAATGGAGCTTTGATGCATTAATTGGATAGGAGTGAAAAGGAGGTGGGAAAGGGTGAGGAAAGAGCAAAGATAGAAGGCTAAGACCTTGCATGTGTGCTGATGAAATAACTGTTTGAGGCAGATACATGAAGACCAAAAGACCAAAATGTTAGTGAACATGGTACCTGGTGCCCAGGATCTTTTAATAAAAATTGACTGGAGAAATTCATGAACATTTGGTGAGCCATTGACTTTTAATAATTAAACATAGTAATCATAAGCCTCTTCCATCCAGTTTCTGTATTTTTACTTTTCTTATTGTGTCAAAGTACATGTATATTTGTATCTTTTACACGTGTGATTCTTTACCCAGGGAGTTTTTCCAGCCATTTTGATGACAATACAATGCCAATGTTGTCTTCTCACAGAGCTTTCTTACATTCTCTGGGGCTGTAAATATTCTTCACTCTTCCACAATAGACTTTTATACCATTTGTGCCCCTACTAACCTATGATTTTGTTATCGAGGTTACCTATTATGTCTTTCCTTTTATGTGATTCTATTCTTCTTGAGATTCAGATAATCTTATTTTTTGTTTGTTCTATATTTTTTAACTACCTCCCACACACCTTTAAAAATATTAATTTAAATGAATAAATGATTAATCACTCTTTTCAAAGTATTTTCTGGTATAAAGAAAATACCCATTTTTGCCTGTTTCCTCTAATTTATGTTATTTCAGAAAGCACATTACCACATATTTATTAAACACCTGCTATGTATCAGTGCTAAGATACAATGGTGAATAGGATGTGGGCTTTGGTATCTGAGGTGCCACATTTAAGCAAGAGAAAAGTGAGTGATAATTGAAAAACAATAGTATAATGGGATGGATAAACACTAGAAAGAAAGATATGAACTATGTGTTTTCAGAAATCAAGGAAGGAAAGAACTAAATGTGCCCAGGGAAGATGTCATAGCAGATCTATAGGTATGACTCACTATTTCTGGATTATCTTTTCATTTTTGGATCTCCAAAGTAAAGGGGAGAGTTAGTATTCTACACTATGAGTTTGATTTTGGATATATTTGGTTTTGGTCTCTATTTTAAATAATTTGTAGTTTTTAGGATTATAGTATTAAATCATGTGGAAAACTTGAAAAATAAAGAACATTTTAATGAAGTTAAAATCACTCATAAGTCCATTATTTGGAAATAATTTCACCTAATATGTTAACATGTGTTTTTCCCTTCCCTACTCTCCCTATTTGGTTACGTACATATCAAAATATTCAATAGTCAGGCTTTGTGGTAGATGCCTGTAGTCCCAGCTACTTGGGAGGCTGACGCAAGAGAATCACTTATGCCCAAGAGTTTGAGGTTGTTGTGAGCTGTGACGTCATAGCACTCTACCCAGGGCGACATAGTGAGACTCTGTCTAAAGAAAAAAAAAGAAATGTTCTTACACATTTAAAAATCATATTAGGGGCTCAGCACCTGTGGCTCAGTGGGCTAAGGCACCAGCCACGTACACCTGAGCTGGCGGGTTCGAATCCCGGACCCGCCAAACAACAATGATGGCTGCAACCAAAAAATGGCCGGGCATTGTGGCGGGTGCCTGTAGTCCCAGCTACTTGGGAGGCGGAGGCAGGAGACTTGCTCCAGCCCAGGAATTGGAGGTTGCTGTGAGCTGTGATGCCACAGCACTCTATCCAGGGTGACAGCTTGAGGCTCTGCCTCAAAAAAAAAAATCATATTAGGATTATACCACATACATTTTTAGATCCTTATTCCTCCTCCTCCTCCTATATAAATTATTTAGCACTACATATAATGTGTCTGTACATATCGAGTATATGAATTTCATCCTCTAAGCGCAAAGAAATATGAATATTTCATTTTTTACTTTTTCTTAAAATTTTTTCATTTTGTAAATGAAAAATAAAAGTGGAGAGAAATGAACACTTGTCTGCCGTTCATCCAGGTATAGTAAAAATCAACTAATGCCAACTCTGGTTTTATTTATACCTGTACATATTATACATATTCACACCTTCCCCAAACAAATTTGCAAATAACACAAATATTTTCACATAGATCTCTGATGTCTTAATGTCATAAAACATCCAATTAGTGCAGTTAAAAAAATACAAAACTATAGTCAATCTGTTAAAATTAGTATCAAATAAAATTCACTCATTGAATTTTGTTATTAATATCTCTTAGATTTCTTTTTATTTTCTTGCAATTTATTTAGTTAAAAACTGTTGTTCATACTACCTGGGCGTTGTGGTGGCACCTGTAGTCCCAGCTACTCGGGAGGCTGGGGCAAGAGCATCGCCTAAGCCCAGGAGCTGGAGGTTGCTGTGAGCTGTATGATGCCACAGCACTCTACTGAGGGCAACAAAGTAAGACTCTGTCTCTAAAAAAAAAAAAAAAAAACCCAAAAAACTGTTGTTCATTCTGTAGCATTTCCTGTATTTTGATTATGACCACACATTGTCATTTAATATGTCTTTTATCCCTTAAGACAAATAATGTATGTTTTTATATGATGTTAGAAGCCTTAGATGATCATTGCCTATATACATTATTTAGGGCAAATTGGGAATTTGCCAAATGGTAATATTTCTTATATTCTTTAAATATGTCTTTCCATTGTCTTTCAGATTGCATAGTTTCTATTGAGAAGTGTTTAGTGATTCCTACTGTTTTCTCTTATATATAGCCTACCTATATTTTTCTCTGGATGCTTTTAAGATTAACTTTTTATCTGTTTTTTGGTAATTTGATTATTATGTGCATTGTTATTATTTTCTTTGTATCTATTTTGTTTGAGATTTATTCCTTTTCTTTTTGGATCTGTGAATTCAATGTTTATCTTAAATTTGGAAAAAACATTGTTCACTATTTCTTCAAATACTTTTTCTATTCCTGCTACAACACTTCTGCTTGGTATTTTTCCATAATTTATTGTGACTCTGGTTTTTTTTTATATTTTTCTCCTTGTGCTTTATATTAACATTGTGCTCAAGTTCACTTTTTTTTAAATTCAGAGTGTAATCTGATATAAAGCTTTTCCAGCAAAGTTTTCATTTCAGATATTGCATTTTTAATATTTAGAAGATCCATTTTGATCTTATATTATCTATTTGTCTTCTTTTTATATTTATAGCTTCTTTAAATACTTCAGCATAGCTATATTAGATGACTTAATGTATATGTCTACTAGCTCTATCAATTTATGTCATTGCTGAAGAGTTTTTTTTTTAACATATTTTTCTCCTGGCTTTTCTGGGACAGAATGAGTTATTTATTTTTTCTTACATGAGGAGATAAGATCCATGAGGATGGGGATTTGTCTGTCTTATTTAGTTCGTTATCCCCAGCACCTGGAACATGGTTTAACTCAGCATATTTGCCTTGTCAGTGGCAGAGCTGGAACTGAAAATCCAGCCTTTCTACTGGTGAGTTAAAAACTGAGGTGTGTGTACAATAAATAAGGAGTCACACTCCTCACTCCTCACTCTTGTCTGAGAAAACTTCTCTCAATTTTTTGCTCTTTAATTTTTCCATCTTCTCTTCCCACACCTAGCATTATTCTTCTATGATCTACCATCTGTAGGAAGAATTCTGGATTTGTGCTTCCTTTGCTTTTGGTCCTGCAAAAATACATAATTTGAGGAAGGAAACAATACCATGGCCATCTGCTTTTAACTGGAGGAGGGTGGAGAAATATAGAAAGAACAAATCAAATGAATATTTGCAGAACTTACTCTATGTTCAGTGCAAACTGTTTTAATGCCTTTGTAGCATCTTACCAAATTGTTAGTATATGAAAAATATTTAGGTTGAAAACCACGCAGATTTTTCAGAAAAACAGAGGTAAAGAAGTAAAACAGAGAGGTCTACAACAGAGTGACTGTTCACTTTAGTTCTCTCCTTAAATTTATACGCATTCAACAGCAAGAGCTCTGTTCCATCATCTAAAAATCCTGTGTGTTGTCCCATTATCTAATTCAAAGTTGCATGTGTTGAGTTCCTCTAGCAATCAGTCTTCACTAATCTTCCAGTCAGTCAAAGTGTTTCATGACTAGCTCAAAGACATGACATGAAAAGTACAAAAGAGGTGATGCTGGAGTTTTAGGTTCTTGGTCTCTGGCAATTCGAAGAAGGAATTGATGGATCACAGGAGTAGTGGTAAGTCAGGAGTTATTTACAGGAAACAAGAATTACAACTACAAGAAAAACTAATCCTCCAGGCAGAGAGGCCCCAGAAGGGGAACAAGGTCTCCTGCTCCCTCTCCAAGGTCCAGCCGAGGTCTGTGTTTGAGCTCTCTGCTCAGGAGTTTATATAGTCCCAGGGGGTTGTTTTGAGGAACTGTTGTTACTCGTGGGTCTTCATTAGTTACAGCCAGCTGTCTAATGAAGACTCAGGCCCTGGAAACTGACATGACATTGGCCAGTCAGAAGTGCACAAGGAGGAGACAGCAAGGTGCCAGTGTCTCCCCTGCAGGTGTCCGGCCCTTCCAGCAAGCTGGTTCCTCCATCCACCACAGCATCAGCACCACCAGGGCCAAGGCGGCAGGTCATAGGGCCACCTTGTCCTGCATCAGAGGCATCTATTGTACATTTACTAGACTAAATCATTTCAGCCCTCTTTTTTTTGACAGTGAGAATCTTTATGCATTTATGATAGATTTCCATGTAGAATAACATTTGATCATTGGTCAGATTGATGCTTTCTTTTTATTAAACATCTTTTATAATTTTAATTATTTAATATTTAGTTATAAGAGTTTAATATGACATTGGTTACTGGGTTACATGGAAATGGGTATACATTTTCTTTGTTATAATTAATAATATGTATTAAGAGTATTGCTGTGGACTGAAGGTTTGTGTTCCCCTCAAATTTAATTGCTGAAATTTTAACTCTTATTGAGATGGCATTAGGAGATGGGTCCTTTGCAAAATAATTAAGTTTGATAAGGATATGAGGGTGGGGCTTCTTAATAAGATTAGTTTCATAAGAAGAGAAAGAGACTAGAGCAATGGTTCTCAACTTGTGGGTCAGACCCCTTTGTAACAATGAAAATACATCCTGCATATCAGATATTTACATGACAATTCAGAACAGTAGCAAAATTACAGTTATGAAGTAGCAATAAAAATAATTTTAAGTTGTGGGTCACCACAACATGAGGAATGGTATTAAAGGGTAGTGGCATTAGGAAGGTTGAGAACCACTGGGTTAGAACTTGCTCTCTTTTTGCCTTGTGAGGACAGAATGAGATGGCCATCTGCATACCAGGAAGTGGGGCCTCACAAGACACAGTGTCAGCCAGCAACTTGATCTTGCACTTCCTAGCCTCCAAACCTGTAAGAAATAAAAATGTTTGTTGTTTAAGGCACCTATCTATAGTATTCTGTTATAGAAGCTTGAAAGAACTAAGACAGAATACAGAGCTAGAAAATGGAATTTTATGTTGTTGTTAGCATACTCTGTATGATTGTCCTCCATCTTCTCTGATTCTGTAATTACTATCTCTACTCTTAAGTCTCCTGAGCTTTAAGCCCCCAGGAGATTCGATTTTTCATTCTTTCCCTAACTTCGAAGTGTTATGTTTCTTCCATAATGCATATGTTAGGTTTTTATTGTGGCTGTAACAAATTACTATAAATGGTGGCTTAAAACAGTATAAATTTATTATATTATTGTGCTGGAGGTAAGAAGTCCAAAATGGGTCTTACTTAAATAAAATTAAGGTGTTTTCAGGGCTGCATTTCTTCTTGAGGATCTAAAGGAGAATTTATTTCCTTGCCTGTTGCATTTTCTACAGGTTGCCTGAATTCCATAGCTTATGCCCCCCTTCCATCTTCAAAGAGCAATGCTGCATTGAATCTTTTCATTTTGTGTCATTATATCACAGACTCTTCTATATTTCTCTTTCACATTGAAGCACCACTTTCATAACATTGAGCAATTGAAATAATTTAGAATAATATCTTTATCTTAATTCTATCTGTAATATTCTCTCTTACCATATGATATAACATCTTCTCAGATTCTAGGATTTAGGACATGGGTTTCTCTGCCAGACCATTATCCTGCCTACCACAATACCTATTGTATCCATTTGTTCCTTTTTTTCACTACGTGACTCTTTTATTTCAAGCTGATTTATCAGGCATTTTACAATAGCTTTCAACTTTCTTATTCCTGTTAGTTTCTTGTCTTTCCAGACACTATCATTAGTAGTATGATAACTCCATAAGTTCAGGTATAGAGTGTTAAACCTCTTCTCAAAAGGCTTCACAGTCTTAGACCTAAGACATAAAAATATTAAGAATTCTAAAAGAAAAAGTTGGAAAAAACTTACAGATAGCAGTCTCAGCAAAGAATTTATGAAGACCTTAAAAAGTGATTATAACAACAACAAATGGGGTCTGATGAAATTAAAAACTTTCTGCACAGCCAAGGACATAACCAACTGAGCAAATAGACAACCTACAGAATAGAAGAAAATATGTGCATGAGAAAGGGCTGATAACCGTAATCTACAAAGAACTCAAGCAAATCAGCAAAACAAACAAAAAAATCCCAGCCCCATTAAAAAATGAGCAAAAAGACATGAAAAGAAACTTTTTAAATGAAGATGTTTTGATGGCTAACAAACACATTAAAAATTGTTCCACATCACTAATCATCAAGGAAATGCAAATCAAAACCACAATGAGATATCACCTAACTCCAGTGAAAATGGCTTTTATCAAAAAGTTCCAAACAACAGATACTTGCATGGATGCAGAGAGAAAGAAACTCTTATATACTGTTGGTGGGGCTTCAAACAAGTACGACATCTATAGAAATTAATATGGAGATACCTCAAGGAGCTAAAAGCAGACCTAACATTTGATTTAGCAATTCCACTACTATGTATTTACCCAAGGTAAAAAGAATTTTATCAAAAGGACATTTGCATTCAAATATTTATAGGAGCACAATTCACTATGGCAAAGATGTGGAAACAACCCAAGTGCCCACCAATACATGAATGGGTTGATAAAATGTGGTATATGTACACCAAGGAAATGTGATAAAATATAGTATATGTACACTTAGCCATATGCAATGGTGATCTGGTATGTTTTGTAACAACCTAAATGGAAGTGAAGACCATTCTTCTAAGTGAAGTATTGCAAGAATGGAGAAACAAACACCACAAGTACTTGATGCTAAATTGGAGCTAATCTATCAACACTTAATGTGCACATATGGCAATAAAATCAACAGGTGTCGGGGAAAGAGATAATGGGTAAATTCATACCTGAGCAGTACAATGTACACTATCTCGGTGAAGAGCTCATTTATAACTTTGATTCAATTTATATAAAAGTTAAATTATGTAATTAAAATATGTGTACCCCTGCAATCTGAAATAAATTTTTAAAAAAGTTCATTGGTAGCCTCTTTAGTAAGACAGTGTGAGCAAGCTCTTTTGATTATGTAAATAATACAAATTTCTATGCACACTAATGTTTTTATTTACTTTCATATACTAATATTTTATAAACTTATAAACATATATAAAGCAAATTAAAAAAATTACAAGATAACAAAACAAGATATCAAGATATCTTACAAATTTATAATTAGAAACTCCTATTTTTTCAGTAAAAGTTAATTTTAGTGATAGTGTGATGAAATTATATATTATTATAGCATGGAAATCTTGTTTTAACACTTTAATAAACCAAATATTTTGTAGTAAATTCTAATTATTTTGATACTTGTTATACAGGTTATACTAAAATGTTCTTTTGTAAGATATATAGGAGAGAATGCATTGTTTACTATACTAAGGAATGATGCTCTTTTCTTTTCTTTTTTTTTGAGACAGAGCCTCAAGCTGTCACCCTGGGTAGAGTGCTGTGGCATCACAGCTCACAGCAACCTCCAATTCCTGGGCTCAAGCGAGTCTCCTGCCTCCGCCTCCCAAGTAGCTGGGACTACAGGCGCCTGCCA
>CAUYON010050903.1:0-21418 GCA_963573935.1 Arctocebus calabarensis | reverse complement strand
AACTCCAAACCGTTGGCTTTCCCACTAAATTTCTGTCCTTTAACTCTCCTTCTGGACAGGAACATCTGCAGAAGACAGCTGGCTACCGACCGCCATCTTGGCTCCTCCCCCTGTACCTATTTTTTTAAGTGTTCTGATCATTAAATAATACTGGATATTATTAAAAAAAATTTTCTGCATCAATTGAGAGAATCACATGGTCTTTGTTTTTTATTTTGTTCATGTGATGAATTATATTCATATATTTATATACATTGAACAAATCTTGAAAACCTAGCATAAAACCCACTAGGTTATCGTGTGTATATATATATATATATATATATTTTTTTTTTTTTTGATGTGTTCCTGGATTCTGTTTGCTAGGATATTCTTGCATATTTTTACATCAACATTCATTAGATATTGGTCTATAATTTTCTCTTCTTATTTGGTCTTTTCCTGGTTTGGGGATCAAAGTGATGTTTGCTTCATAGGATGTGCTGGGTAGTGTTCATCATTTTACTATATCGTGGAAAAGGTTAAGTAATATAGATACTACTTCCTTTTTAAAAGTTTGGTAGAATTCTGTTGTGAAGCCATCTGCTTCCTGGCATTTTGAGGATATATTCTATAATTTCTGGTATTTTATACCTTGACATAGGCCTGTTCAACATTTCTACTTCCTGGCTAAGTCTAGGAAGGTGGCATGCTTCCAAGCATTGGTTTATTTCCTTCAGATTTTCATATTTCAGAGAATAGAGTTTCTTGTAATGTTCATTGAGGATTTTTTGAATTTCTGAACAAAAGCCGAGATCCCAGGACATTATGGGATGAAGTCACTACAGGGTCACCTTAGATAACATCACAATGAGTGTTACCCTGGATTACCATGTTTATGCTTAACCTTATTACAGGGAAGCATATCTAGGGGCTATGTGGGTTTGTCATTGGTTTACAAAAGAGTGGGTTTCTGTTCTCCACACTCAATTTCTGCTTCCAAATTTTGTGTATCCAGCCAAGGGATTCAAAAACCTTTCCATTTCTTTTCATGTCATGGATTTATAAGCAAGTGGAAGAGTATGGTTTATGCCTTGTGCAGCCCTGGGATGTTACATACCAAGAATCCAAGCCCCAAAATCAGACAGTGGTGTAACAGAACTGACAGGTACGTCACAGAATTCCTAATTCTACTTTTCTTTATATTTTATTTCTTTCTCTAGAATAGGCTTGTTTTGGAAGGTAGGTGTCTTACTGTAGTTCCTCTCTTGCAATCTGGTAGGCATTGTTTCCAGTAGTGTATTTCATAACTGCATTTTTTTCTTCTGATGCTGGGAAATATCAGCCTATCTGGAAAATTCCAACAACCCTGACCTCTGGCCCAGGTGTGTCCAAACTTTTGGCTTCTTGCCTACGTATGAAGTTAAAGATTTATTTTTATCCAGAGGTTCAATACACAATCACTAATGAAACTTGATAATGAAAAGAGAGATTTGGGCCTAAATGTGGTGATATCTGCAAGCATGGATATGTAAAACATTTATGACATAATACTTATGTGTCATCGGGGCCTGAGAATTGGACACTCCTCAAAGCCCCTTGAGTAGAGCTCTATGACTTTTGCCAGACATGATTATATTTCATTGCTCTGGGAGGACAAGGTGGGCTGAACCTCTGAGATCAGGGGTTGTAGACAAGGCTGAGCAACAGCAAGATACCCTCAGCTCTGATCAGAAACCCAGTTTGTACTAAAATAGAAAAATTTGTCCAGGCTCGTGTTCCTTTCCTTTACTTCCAGCTACCCAAGAGGCCAAAGCAGGAGTATCTGTTCATCCCAAGAGTTTCATGTTGCTGTGTGCTAAGCTGATGCCATGACACTATAGCCTGGGCAATATAGTACGAGTCTCTCTCTTGAAAAAGAAAGAAAGGAAGGAAGGAAGGAAGGAAGGAAGGAAGGAAGGAAGGAAGGAAAGAAGGAAGGAAGGAAAAAAAATATGCTAGGCATAGTTTCCAAGAGTCAAGGTACCAGGAAAGGTTAGTAGGTAGATGGAGCATGGGACTACATAAAGGGGTAGGTTTATTATGGCCCCATGGGAGGGGAGAATTTGTCAGAAGAAGCAGGTTTAGCATTGGTTTGTTAGGATATTGTCAATTGATCTGATGGTTAGGTGTCCTCCAGAAATGTCTGGTCCCTGGGTTAGGACTGATTGGGGCAAGGAAATTTTGGCCCAGATTGAAGGAGTTCAACAGAAGAAGTGGAGTGTATCCTCTGGATATTTTAGAGTGCATAGGAAAAGTCTGATTTGAGTGAATACTTCATTGTGTGTGCAGTTTCCAGTGACTACCAGAATCTAGGATATCAAAGGGTCAGAGTTACATCAAGTCATGTAAAATCGAAAGGGTTCATTAATAGAGGTTGTAGGAAAACAATTTCCCTATGAGTTAATAATTTCTCTATTTGACATCTAATCTAGGGGAAAAAATTCAAATCTAGGTCCATGGTCATAAGGAAAAATGAAGGGTACGTTCTGTACCAATGGTTTTCTCCATGTGCATATTGAGAAAGTGTCTCATTTTGTTGCCACCAGTAGAGTGCTCTGGTATCATATATCACAGGAAACATCCCATGTTGTCATCAGGCAAACCTATTCCTTCCGCTGGAACTCTATGCACCTGCATAATATATAGGAGCTTTTATTCTTCAGTGATGGGGATCTCACTAGTGATCAGGCTGGTCTCCAATTCAGAAACTCAGATAATTCAAATGTCGGGTCCTCCCAAAGTGCCAAAGGAGCACCTGGTATCCCAGATGCTTAGGAGGCTCAGGCTACAGGATCTGCTAGCCCAAGTGATTGAGATTATGGTTAGCTATTATGACTTCATGCCACTCTCACTAGAGGAAGTTGTCGGACAGGACAACTTCTGTAGGATATAACAATGTGTTTTCCATGTCAATTCATGGGAACCTGTGTGTGAACAGGGAGATTGGGTTGAATGTCTCTCAATTACTCTCACAATCTGGATATTTCTTATGCTGCAAGCCTTTGAGCACCACAAATTTTGGAAAACATCCTCAAGTAGCTTCATTGAAATAAATAGTTCACCATTTGAAATTATACAATTCTGTGTTTCTTAGCATAGTCACACAATTGTACACCTATCATCACAATTTAATTTTATAACTTTGTCTTCTCCCTGCACACAAAGAATGTTAATACCTACTAGCAATCAATTTCTCTTCCCCACCACCCTCCCTACCTGTCCCCTACTCTTAGAAGACAATTGGCCTTGTCTTGATGTTTTCTTCTGCGTTCAGTCATGTGTGGTCTTTTGTAAGTGGTCTTGTTCCCTTATCAGAATGATTTTACAGTTCTTTCCTATTATAACATAAATGTGCACTATATTCCTTTTGACTGTTGAAAAATATTCCATACTGTGAATATAGCATGTTATATGTATCCACCTATCTGTAAATCCAATTAGTGGTCCTGAAGACATTCCTTTCTCATCTAATAATTTTTTGCAGAATACAAATGTCTTCATACAATAACTAAGAAAATGCCATGAAGGGTATTTTAAATAGTTTGATGAAAATATTTCGGATTGTATGTGAAGCCAGCACATTTTACCCCTTGATTGCACTAATGTACACAGCTATGATTTAATTAAACAAAAAACAAGAATTTTTTGTTGCTGTTCCAGTCTGGCTGGGGCTGGTTTGAACCCCCCACCCTCAGTGCATCAGGTCAGCACCCTACTCACTGAGCAACAGGTTTCTCCCCTCATCTAATATTTTTAAAAGATTTTAACAACAAGATATGTTGCCACTGTCAAAAGTCTTTTCTATGTCTCTTGAGGTACCCATGTGCTTTTCTTTATTGATTCTATAAATAAAGTGTGTTCTGTTAGTTGATTTTCCCAAATTTAGCTGGACTGGCAATCCTCATAACAAACCTCATTTGGGATGCATGTATAAAATATTTTGTATGCTACCAGACTTTTCCTGCACATATACAGTATCTCTCTTATACATTGGATGTTGCGTTTCCCCCTTTGCTCAAGAAAAATACCTTGGTTCCATCATAGTTCAAGGAAATGCAAGCTGCTAAGCTCAAGTGATCCTACTGAGTTTATGCTTCTAAGCAGCTGAGAGTGCAGGCCCATCCTACCACTGCTGGGAAGTTTTTCACTTATTTCTTGGCCAAGTGGGGGCTAACTATGTTGCTCAGTCTGGTCTGAAACCCCTTAGGTTCAAGTGTTCTTGCTCCCTCAGTCTCTGAAATTGTTAGGATTATAGATGTGAGCTATGGTGCTCATCCATGCTCATTTTTTTGTGAAGGTTTTTCTCCATATTCCTCATAGATAACAACTCATACATTGCAAAATAATAACTCTATTCATATAAAATTACACACTTCATAATTCACTCATTTCAAGTACAGAGTTCAAGACTACACATTCAGCGGTTACTTATTTTGTTTGTTTGTTACTGGAGAAGTTTCTCTTAAGGTGTAAAGGACAGAGATAGAGGAAAGAAAGGAATGAAGGAAAGACAGGAATGGAGAGAGCAAGAGAATGAGAGAGAGACAATTCGAGGAAGGAAGGATAAAGTGAGGGAGGGGCAAATGGAGGTAGAGATGGAGGGAAACAAAGAAAGAGAAAAAGTGGCTTACACCTATCATCCCAGTCCTCTGGCATGCAGAAATGAGTGGAGTTCTTGAATGAGGTGGTGCTGAAAATGACTGGGTTTGGACTAACTGGAGCAAGGGAATATTAGCCCAGATTGAAGAAGTTCAACAGAAAAGGTGGAGGATATCCTCTGGATCTCTTTCTGTGAATAGGAAAAGCCCAATTTGAGTCAAGAATGTATTGTGTGTGCAGTTTTCAGTGACTACAAGAATCTAGGATATCAAAGGGTCAGAGATACGTAAAATCCAAATGGTTGATTAGCAGAGATTGTAAGAAAAAAATTATGTGTGGGAGAATAATTTCTCTGGTTGACATCTAATCTACGGGAAAAATTTGAACTCCAGATCCATGGTCAAAAGTAAAAATGAGGGATAAGTTCCCCACCAAAGGTTTTCTCCATTTATGTTTTGAGAGAGTCTCATTTGTTCCCCTCAGGTGAGTGCCCTGTTACCATATCTCACAGTAAACTTCAAGTGTTGTCATCAAGTGAACCTATTCCCTCAGCTGGGACTCTAGGTGTCTGCATAACATCCGGTCATTTTTTATTCTTCAGAAGTGCGTATCTCACTAGTGCTCAGGCTGGTCTCCATTCAGAATCTCAGACAATCCTACGGACGGGGCCTCCCAAAGTGACAAGATGTCAGGCATGAAGCACCATTACAGGTCACCAACCACAGTTTGAAAAATATCCGAAATTCAAGCTGGAATGCTAACACTCTGGGAGGCAGAAGCAGGTGGTCCACATAACTGGGCACTGTGGTGGAGCACCTGAACTCCCAGAAGCTCAAGAGGCTGATTCAATAGGATCTATTGACCAGGAGTTTGAGATTTCAGTTAGCTATGATGACTTCAGGACACTCTACCCAGGAGAAAGTTGTCAAACCCTGTTTCAAAGAAAAAGAAAACAACTTCCTTTGAATGGAACAACGTGCCTTCCACGTCAATTCATGGTAACCTGTGTGTGAGCAGGGAGATAGGGTTGAATGTCTCTCAATTATTCTCAAAACCTTTGTATCATAGTCCATGAAGGACATTTAAAACATTGTATTCTTTTTTTTCCCTGAACTGAGCCCAAAGAAGGCTCCTAACAGTACACCTCTGGCCCCAGGGCAGTTCTAAGCAATGAGAAAGAACTGAGGCACTGGTCGAGAACAACTTTGAGGATGAACAAGATAATGCCTCTGAAGTAGAACGTGGCATCCCATCATGGGCATGTGATTGCATTCTTCAGGATCACCTTCCAGAGTGTCCTCTGTATAGATAAGTGTGGCTCATTTTCCTCTATGTTGAATTTTAGATAATTTAGTCTGAGTAGACTTGGGAGAAATGAAGATTCTTATAAAAAATGTTGTGTCATTTGCATTTGGAGTTGACATATTGAAGAAGGAACTGTGAACCTGTTTAGTGGTATCACCAGCAGCCGCAAACCACGTTTGGTCAACTTACTATTTGTTTTTTCTCTTGTTTAGGTTTCATTCCCTGTTGTTGTTGCTGCTTTCACTTTTTGTGTTTTCATCCTTTTTTTTTTTCCTGTGGCAGAGGCAGAGCAGTGACACACATGGTTAAAAAGTTAACTCCCCTTTGATTTGTCACAAATTCATATTCAGAGATACTATATTTTACAATTCTCTCAAGTACAAAAATTACACAACTTTTTTTTTTGTCCTGTACTGAAGGAGGATTACAGTCATTTTTCCTAGAAAAGGATTTTTATAGAAATAGATAGTGGCAGTTTACCCACAAGAAAATACAGGATGATTCTTATTTAATGGGTTCGGTGGTACTAGCCTTCTTAACTGAATAAAGAACTTTACAGAATGGGGCATCTCTGTATATATGTTTTTAAATTTGTTCATTTAAAGTGGTTGTTCTGTGTACTTTGTATTTGTAAACAAACATTTGGGGGTGGGAACGAGATTGCTTTGTAAAAGAGGGTTTCCTGGTTCCAAAGCTTTGCTACTGGGGATGGTAAATAAATATTGTACTGCTTTACTGTGCTAAAAAAAAAAAAAAAATCTTGGTATTTGTTATGCTGTGAGCCTTTTGAGCTCCTCAAATTTTGGAAAGCATCCTCAGCTTCATTGAAATAAGTAGTTCATTCTATGAAAGTGTACAATTCTGTGTTTCTTAGTATAGTCACACAAATTGTACAGCTATCATCACAATCTAATTTTAGAACTTTGTCTTCTCCCTCCACACAAAGAATAGCAATACCTACTAGTGGTCACTTTCACTTTGCCACCACCCTCCCCCGCCTACCCCATACTCCTAGAAGACAATTGGTCTTGTCTTGATGTTTTCTTCTGCATTCAGTCATGCTCTGTGTGGTCTTTTGTAAGTGGCCTTGTTCCTTTATCAAAATGATTTTATGTTTCATTCCTATTATAACATAAATGTGCACTTCATTCCTTTTGCCTGTTGAAAAATATGCCATAGTGTGAATTTAGCACGTTATATGTATCCACTCATCTGTATATCCCATTGGTAGTCCTGAGGAAGTTCCCTTCTCATCTAAGAATTTTTTGTTGTTGTTGCAGCCTGGCTGGGGCCGGATTTGATCCAGCCACCCTTGGTGTATGGAGCTGGCACCCTACTCCCTGACCAACAGGAGCCTCCCTTCATCTAATATTTTTAAAAGATTTTATCAACAAGATATGTTGCCACTGTCAAAAGCCTTTTCTGTGTCTCTTGAGGTAACCGTGTGCTTTTCCATATTGATTCAACAAATGAAATGTTCTGTTAGTTGATTTTCCCAAATTGAGCTGGAGAGGCAATCCTCATAATAAATCTCATTTAGGATACATGTATAAAATGTTTTGTATGCTACCAGACTTTTCCTGCACATATACAGTATCTCTCTTATACATTGGATATTGTGTTTCACCTTTGCTCAAGAAAAATACCTTGGTTCCATCATAGCTCAAGGAAATGCAAGCTGCTAAGCTCAAGTGATCCTACTGAGTTTATGCTTCTGAGCAGCTGAGAGTGCAGGTCCATCCTACCACTGATGGGAAGTTTTTCACTTATTTCCTGGACAAGTGGGGTCTAACTGTGTTGTTCAGTCTCGTCTGAAACCCATTAGCTTCTGGTGATCTTGCTTCCTTGGCAACTAAAATTGTTGTTATTATAGGTGTAAGCTACCATGCTTATCCATGCTTATGTTTTGGTGAAGGTTTTTCTCCATAATACTCATGGATAACAACTTGTACATTACAAAATAACACTCTATTCAGATAAAATTACACACTCCATAATTCACTCATTTCAAGTATAGAGTTCAAGACTACACATTCAGGGATCACTTGTATAGTTTGTATGTTTGTTGCTAGAGAAGTTTCCCTTAAGGTGTTAGGAGAGAGAGGAAAGAAAGAAATGAAGTAAAGAAAGGAATGGAGAGAGGAAGAGAATAAGACAGAGACAACTGAAGGAGGGAAGGATAAAGAGAGTGAGGGGCAAAGGGATGGAGGGATGGAGGGAAACAAAGAAAGAGAAAATGACCAAATATGATGGCTTTGAACCCCGGGTCCAGGCCAGCTAAAACAGCAATGACAACTGCAACAAAAAATAGCTGGGTGTTGTGGCAGGTGACTGTAGTCCCAACTAGCTGGGAGGCTGAGACAAAGTAATTGCTTAAGCCCAAGAGTTGCAGGTTGTTGTGTGGTGTGGTGCCACAGCACACTACCGAGGGTGTCAGAGTAAGACCCTGTCTCAAAAAAAAAAAAAAAAGAAGTACAGAATATTCTCTAAGTGTTGACCTCTTTCTGTCTTCTCTCCCAGTCATGGCAAACAAGTGCCAATATATCCACTGTTAAAATTTCAGTATGTATGCTGCTTTCAGAACCACAAACATCAGAGTTCAACCTATCCTTCCTTCTAGAAACACAAGCACCACTGGTGATTTCAGATTGGTTGACTAAAGTGAGCTCTAATTGGTGGGCTCCAATGAGCTCTGATTGGTTGAGTCTGGTGATTTCTGGTTGATTCTGGTGATTTCTCATTGGTTGTTTGGTTGACTTTGGTGATTTCTAATTGATTGACTCAAGTGAGATCTGATTGTTTGGCACCAGTGTGCTCTGATTGGTTGATTCTGGTGATTTCTGACTCAAGTGAGCATTGATTGGTTGGCTCCAGTGAACTCTTAATGGTTGACTCCAGTTATTTCTGATTGGTTGAATCAAGTGAGCACTTATTGGTTGGCTCCAGTGAACTCTTAATGGTTGACTCTGGTGATTTCTGATTGGTTGAATCAAGTGAGCTGTGATTGGTCTGTTAAAATGAGCTCTTATTGGTTGACTGGTGATTTCTGATTTGTTGACTCAAGTGTGCTGAGATTGGTTGGTAATGGTGAGCTCTCATTGGTAGGGTCAGGTGAGGTCTAGACATCCCAACTTGAACAGAGATGTGGGTTTCTGAGTCAGTTCTGAGTACACGTGCACCTCTAGTCAGAAAATGGCCACTTAACTTTATTTTAAATTTAGGCCCAGTGAGGCATTCAAGATCCATTTTGAAGAATTAACTGTTTCAAGATCACATTTAGTACATGGTTTTCTACATATACAGCTGTGTTAAAAGAGGAAGATGATCCCCACAACAAGCACAGCTCTGTTGCACTACTCTAGAGACTGGGCAAAGAAGGTACAGGCCCAAAAGGTGGAGAAGCTGAAGCAAGTGTCATCTCAGTAGTTGAATGGGCCACAAAATGCCCCTTCCATTGGCAATTTCACATGTCTTAGTACAGAGCTAGTGCACTGTAAAAACAGTCCAACAAGCAGCCATAGAAAAAGGAATGAAGCCTACAATAAAACGGTGTCATGAAGGTAAGGCAGAGAAAGTGTGAAGAGTACATTTCTGTGGCCTATTATAATTTAAACAGATAACCTGTCAGCTTGAGCACTAGGAGACAGCATTGGCATGCAATACCCTTCCAGAAAATTTGTGTTTTTTGATTCCAGATGTCTTACAGCACTTACTCCAGTATTTCTCTGAAAATGGTCTAGGAACCACCTGCATCAGTGTCAGGGATGGAGGGAAGCTTTTTAGAAATATGGATTCCTTAATTCCCATATTCCACTCCAAACCTACCAAAATAGAATCCTGGGGGTGGGGGCTAGTTACATACATTTTGATGAGATGATTTGAATGTGTGTACCAAAGTTTGATAAGTACTGCAGAAATCTGTGAGGTGTGCCATCATGCCATGCATAGTACTTGGCACCATGGTTCTTAGTGAATTTAAACAGTTCTAACAAGTTATTTGCTCTTGTATTACTTTCTCAAACCCAAGCATATTGTTTTCTTTTCCTTCATAGTTCTGCAGTATCTATGAACTGTATCAGAGTGACAGACTGAAAACTGGGCATAGGCAGAGGACATCATCTCTATCACAGAGAAAATTAAAACTATAGGTTCAGCTCCGTCAACTTGCTCCTTGCCTTGTGTCTGTACTTAAGATAAAGACATTATGTCTATTATCATTCTGATATTAGCTGTATGTTTTCCAGAGTTATCCCTTAACAGATTAAACAGAGTCCCATCTATTTCTTGATTTCTTGACTGCTAAGAACTTTTAAAAATCAAAACTGGAGGTTAGATTTCTTCAAATGAATTTTTTTCCTCATACCCCCATGCACTTATTTGTAAAAGTTGACATGCATGGGAGCTCCCCTTATAAGTGAAAACATTCAGTATTAGTTTTTCTGCATCTGAGTTGTTTCACTTATGATAATAACCTGTAGTTCCATCTGTGTTGCTTTAAAAGACGTGAATTATTTCTTTTTTAGGGTGGAATAGTATTTCAATTGTGCATACACCACCTTTCCTTTATCCAGTTCTCTGTCCATGGACACTTAAGTTAATCCTATATTTTTGCTATTGTGAATAGTGTTTTGATACATATACAAGTGTAGATTTTTTTTCTTTTTCTTATTAAATTACAACTGTGTACATTAATGTATTTATGGGGTACAATGTGCTGATTTTATATACAATTTGAATGCTTACATCAAACTGGTTAACATAGCCTTTACCTAACTTACTTAATTGTTGTGTTAAGACATTTATACTCGGCTTGGTGCCTGTAACACAGTGGTTATGGCTGTGGCCACATACGCTTAGGCTGATGGGTTTGACCCCAGCCCAGGGCAGCTAAACCACAAACGACAATTGGAACAAAAAATAGCCAGGCATTGTGATGGGGCCTGTAGTCCCAACTACTTGACAGGCTGAGGCAAGAGAATGGCTTAAGCCCAAGAGTTTGAGGTTGCTGTGAACTGTGATACCACAATACTCTACCAAGAGCAAGAAAAAAAAAATAAACAAAATGTATACTCTTAATAGATTTGACATGTACCCTTGCCCAACAGCTAAGGTACCACCAACGATACTCCCTCCACCCAGAATCCCCCCTTAGATATATTTTTCATATATTGATTTATCTTTATTCAAGAGATTTTGCAAAAATCGTGGCCAACTCATAGAGAATGTTTTGGAAAATGTTGTAATGAATTCTTTATAAATAAAGGCACATTTAGCAACAATTTCCCATTTTCCCTATGAATGGCAACTTTAGGGGCAACTTTGGAACATGCTGTGTTTTCAGCTTACTTAAAATTCTCTTATAGAAATGATTTTATCCCTAGGGAACTTCTTAAAAGGAAATACTAGGAATGTGAGCCAGGCAAAGTGGCACATGCCTGCAGTCCCAGATACACAGGAGACTGAAGTGGGGGAAGATCACTTGGGTTTAGAAGTTCAAGGCTGCAGTGTGCTATGACTATGCCTGTGAATCAGCACTGCACTCCATCCAGTGAAATATAGTGAGACTCCTACCTCTGAAAAAAGAAAAAGAAATAAAAGAAATACTAGCAACATAATAATAAATATGAGATACAATAATTCAAAAGGTACCCAGAGAACTATAAGACATTTTATATGGGGCTAGACCAGCTGACCAGAATTTCCATTTATTTTCCCATCCTTGCTTTGAATATTCCTGTGCTCCTGAGGTACATTTAAACACTACATTCCTCTTCATAATGGCTTTAGTAGCTGGAGTCAGAGAAGAAACCCCTGAGCAAACATTTACCTAGCATTTGCTGTGAATGATGAAAGTTCCACTCAGAATAGAGCAAGTGCCCTTACGGCCATGGCCAGCTGAATGAGAAAATATGTTTTGCTTTAAGTGTGTGTATGTCTGTGAGTACATGGATATACTTAGTAAAAAAGGTCAGAAATAAGATAAACCTAAATATCCCTATTGTTTACTACCAGGCAATGGAGTGAGAGATTTTTTTAAAGTAATATATTTTCAAGAATAAGGAAATATATTCATCCTGTTAGCAATAGAACAATTATTGCTTGTGTAATTGGAAATTGGTCTTCTGTCCTTTATATATCTGTATGTACCTTCCTGGGAAGACAGCATGCAAAGGTATATGAAATGGACCCAGGCCAAGTGCTCACACCTGTAATCTCAGCACTTTAGGAGGCTGGTGTTGTTCAAGACCAGCCTGAGAAATATAGTGAGACCTTTTCTGTACAACCAGATATGGTGGTGCATATCTGTTATCTCAGCTACTTGGGAAGCTAAGGCTAGAGTATAACTTGAACCCTGATTAAGTTTGCAGTTTGTATGATTGGGACACTGCACTCCAGATGGGTGACTGATTACACGCAAACTTGTCTCATAAAAAGATGGGAGTGGAGGGCAACAGATTGAGATGACAACCTCTTACTAGAAAACAAATTGTTTCTGAAAAAATTCCATACTAATCCATTAAACATCATGTCTGGAAGTATGCTATGACTCATGAGAAATTTATCAACTTTGGTTTATTTTATAAAATGTTTGTAACTGAAGAACTCATGACTTCCACCTTATTCCTCTCTTGCCATTTTTTATTTAACATATTTCATGTGGATGAAGAAATATTCTTTTCATTTATTTATTTTTTTTGAGACACAGTCTCATTCAATCACCCTCGGGTACAGTGTTATGGTGTCATAGCTCATGGCAACCTCAAACACTTGGGCTCAATTGCTTCTCTTGCCTCAGTCTCCTAAGTAGCTTGAACTTCAGGCATCCACCACAACACCCAGCTGGACTTTTTATTTATAGCAGAGACAGGGTCTCGCTTCTATTAGGTCATATTTTATTAATAATTAATTGATTATAGCGTGGCACCTGCAGCTGGGTGGCTAGCACGTCAGCCACATACACCAGAGCTGGTGGATTTGAACCCAGACCAGGCCTGCCAAACAACAGTGACAACTGCAACCAAAAAGTAGCCGGGCATTGTGGCAGGTGCTTAACTCATTATTTTTCGATAGGGATTATATTGGTTAGGGGCACAAAGTTAGAAAGCTTAGATCTTGACAGTGGTAAATAGAATGTATGTGGGGTGAAGTGAGAGGTGGTTAGCAAAATTTTCAATGTTGCTTTATGTGGTGATTAGTATATCATGAGTTTTATTGGAGCTAATAAGACCCAGAGAGGTTAAAACAAATCTTGCAGCCTTTTTTTGTTTTGTTTTGTTTTTGAGAAAAAGTGTCACTCTGTCACCCAGGCTAGAGTATGGTGGCATCATCGTAGCTCCTGGCAGTCTTCAACTACTGGGCTCAAGTGATCTTCCCACCTCAGCCTTCCAATTAGCTGGGACTACAGTTGCACATATCCACTCCTGGTTATTTTTTCTACTGTTTATTTAGACAGTGTCGTTCTTTCTCGCCCTGGACAGTGTGCCATGGCATCATAGATCACAGCAAATGCAAACACTTGGGCTCAAGTGATCCTATTATCTCAACCTCCTGAGTAGCTGGGACTACAGGTGCCCACCACAATGTCTGGCTATTTTTAGAGACAAGGTCTCGATCTTGCTCAGGTTGGTCTCAAACTCCTGAGTTTAGGCAATGCACCAACCTAGGTCTCCCAGATTACAGGGTGTGAAACCACTCCCGGCATGGACAATTGTTCTTATTTTTCTGTAGAGATTTGGGTCTTGCTATGTTCTTCAGGCTGGTCTTGGACTCCTGACCTCAAGTGATCCTCCACCTAGGCCTCCCAAAGTGCTGAGATTACAGGTGTGACCCAACATGCTGGGCAGACAGGATTTTCCTTTATGTCCGAGTTTGAAGCTGGTTTGTCACCTGGTTTCAAAATTCTATTTTAAAACTGTGCTGTGTTCATTACATTTCATGGAAGGGGCTCCTTGTAAGGCCTGACAGATTAAACTGAAAATATATTTAAGACATTTATTTAAACATCATCACTGTATTCCCCTACCACAGCCCAGTAATAGTGGTGAGAAAGTGAAAAATAAACCCAGACATTTGGGAGCTGACCTGGCAAACAATCTCACAGAGTGCCAACCTCTGGCCAGGTCCATCAGTAACAGTTAAGAATATGAAAGAAAAAGCATAGCCACTCCTTTATCAGGTCAGAACACAGACAAAACACAAACATTATCCAAGCCACAGAAATGAACAATCATCTCCCTCTCCTGGCTAATACGTGCAATTGCTATTGCTTTTTACCTTTCTTTTTAGCGTGTGTGTGTGTGTGTGTGTGTGTGTGTGTATAACAGGTTTAGCCTCAGTATTATCTGTTGTGGTTTTACAGCACTGATTGTAAATATTTCTTGTTTTTCTGACTTGTACCATGCCTCCTGTGACACCTATTCTTGATTTTGCCTTTCCTAAATTCAGGACCTAAATTCCAAATTATAAGACTATAAAGATATCTTTTATTGGTGGTGCCTATGGTTCAGTGGGTAAAGTGCCAGCCCCCTATACAGAGGGTGGTGGGTTTGAACCCAGCCCCGGCAAAACTGCAACAAAATATAGCCAGGGTTGTGGCAGGTGGCTGTAGTCTCTCAGCTCCTCAGGAGGCTGAGGTAAGAGAATTTTCTAAGCCCAGGAGTTGGAGGTTGCTGTGAGCTGTGACCCCATGGCACTCTACCGAGGGTGATCAAGTGAAACTCTGTCTCTAAAAAAAAGAAAAAAGAAAGAAAGAGAAAAAAGTTACCTTTATCTTCTATAGCTAAACTATAGTTTTGGTTTGTTTGTTTATTTTGAGGCAGAGTCTCATTCTGGCACCCTCATAGAGTCCACTGGTATCATATCTCACAGCAACCTCAAACTCTTGGGTGCTAGTGATCCTCTTGCTTCAGCCTCCTTGGTAGATGGGCCTATAGGTGCCTGCCTAATTTTTCTATTTTTAATAGAGATGGAGTGTGGCTTTTGCTCAACTGGTCTTGAACTCCTGAGCTGAAGAAACCCACCTGCCTTGGCCTCCCAGAGTCCTAGGATTACAGGTGTAAGCAACCTGGCCTGGCCTATACTAAACCATATTTGGCATTCCCCAAATGGCAATTCGTAATAGCAATGAACTGCATGTTTTTATACCCAAAAAGTTCATTTTGTTATCCTAACTGCAATATGATGGCATAAGGAATTTGGACCTGTGGTTGGGTCATGAGGGTGGAGTCCTCAAGAATAACATATGTGCCCTTATAAAAGGGATCTCCACTGCAGAGCTCCCTTATCCTCTTTCTGCCATGTAAGGACAACATAAGTCAACATAACGCACCCCAGAAGACTTCAGCAGAACCAACCATACTGGCACTTAATCTCAAACCTCAATCTTCGGAATTGTGAGAAATAAATTTCTGCTATTTATAAACCACCCAGTCCATTATATTTGTTATAGCAGCCCTCATTAGGACAATAACAGAAAAATTTGACCCTCAATCCTAGAAAAGACAGTAATTAAATTTCTACAAGTTACTTGTTTTGGAATCCCTTCCATCCTGTGATTCTCCAAATTTTAAGTCAAAACTGTTTTGTCTGCCAAACTTGGTAATAATGATGATGATAATGATGACAATAAAATTATTGACATATTTTAAACGTTTAACTTCCAAAGTGAGTTATATACAAAGAAAATTGGGTAATTAAGTATCTTTCAATGGTCAGATATTTTTCAACTTACAACAAAAATATTCATGTTTCAACACAAAGACTGATGCAATGACTGTTTGCCAAAAAGTTTTCCAGGATTCTAGATTCACAAACCATTTTCCTTGTTGTTCAAGAAGTTTCTGGAGGTTAGGTGTGGTGGATCATGTCTGTAAGGCCAACATTTTGGGAGGACAAAGAGGGAAGATCCTGTGATCTTAGGAGCTGGAGACCAGCCCGAGCAAGAGCAAGACCCCATTTGTACTAAAAAAAATAGAAAAAGTAACCTGGCAAAGTGGTGTCTGCATATAGTCCCACCTATTTGGGAGGCTGAGGCAGGAGGAATGCTGAAGATCAGGTATTTGAGGTTGTTGTGAGCTAGGCTGAAGCCACATCACTCTAGCTTGGGCACAGATGAGACTCTGTCTCAAAAAAAAAAAAAATACTGTATAGATTGTGGTTTATCTTCCTGTGACATTAGGTCATGAACAGGAACCACAGCCTCAAAGCCCTTTTTAGACTTCCCCAAATGGGCTAAGACTGTGTTCTGGTTATCATTGTCTATTATTAGAGTAAGTTGAGGCTTCTCCTTCCTGGAGAGCTGAAGGTGAGTTTTTTAATTGCTTGATTTTATACTTCTGAGGAGGGAAATCCCAAGGTATCTCTCTAGGAAAGGAACACACATTTTGCTTATAACATTATTTTCAAGTCCTTTCGTGTATTACATTTTATTCAGAAATTCCTTGATTTTTACTGTGTTAAAATTCATGAAACAATAGAATTCTCAAATCATAATTGTCAAAAGATTTCAAAAAATCTTGGACTTCTCAGGCCCAAAGAACTGCCATTAGCCCTGTTGACAATAAGCTAAAAGCTCTCAAATATCCACATGTAATCTCCTATATTTAATAAATGGCTGCCTCGTTCATTGGGGATTTTTTTTTTTTTTGAGACAGAATCTCACTCTTGGCCCAAGTGTTAGTGCCGTGGTATCATTATAGCTCATAGAAACCTCAAATTCTTGTAGTCAAGAGATCCTCTTGCCTCAGCCTCCCCAGTAGCTAGGACTAAAGACTCCCAACACCACACCCAGCCAGTTTTTCTTTTTTTAGGGGAGACTGGGTCTCTCTCTTGCTCAGGCTGGCCTCAAACTCCTGAACTCAAGCAATCATCTTTTGGCCTCCCAGAGTGCTGGGATTAAAGGCATGAGCCACTGTGACCAGCCTGCATTTGGGAAATTCACTTCCAACCCCAGATTCGACTCTAGTACAATCTGATATGACTGAATATTCCAAGAGACTCATACAATTCCTCCAGCATTAGGACAAAAAGATAAAAGGTGCATTTTCAAAGTACAATCCTAAACAGTCTCTGCATGGTCTATAATCTGGAGATTTACTTTCTGGAATATACAAGAAAAATAAAGCTTCCCTGAGCCTTGTCAAAAAGTATTTTGTTGTGGGTGCAGAGCAAGATGGCAGTCAGAACAGACACATAGCCCATCTCTCACAGGACATCAGGTGAGAGGTTGGGGGTTCTGGATCTTTCCCCGTGTGGATTATTGGTGTGGATGGACAGCTGGAGATGCGCAGTGAATTGGTGGATTGCTGTATTTGAGGTGTAGTTCAAAACCTGGCACTCTAATATAGACTTTTTCCTTGCCCGGTGGAGATGGCCAGCATCCAGCCCTTCTCACAGGGAGGACAGCAGTTTGCAATTCGCAAAACCTAATTGATAAACATTTGGGCGAAGCGTGGATTCCTGAGTTTGGCGACCAGAAAGGGGTGCTGCTTGGAGTCATAGAGGAATAGCCAGCCCAAGGGAAAATTGAAAGGAGGGGATCCTGCTGGGAAAAAGACATTTTGAATTGTCTGAAATGGCAGACACTTTTTCCCCAGATCATTGGGAGTAATTAAAAGGACAGTGCCATCCCTGGTGGGGAATCCTGGTGAGGTCTGACTGTTCAGGGTGCGCAGGGAACTGGGGCTTGGAGGAGACACTCTGAGCTGTGGAAATTGGTGAAGCGGGTCCCCTTGCACTACAGTGGTGGAAACGGCTGCAGTCCCGAGCGGTGGCCAGAGCTGCAGCTGCCATGGCGTCCAGCCCCTCTCCCACAGCCGATTGCAGTTCCCAGTTTGCGGGAGAACGTGGGAGCAGAGTGGACAGATTTGTGAAGCGTGGACTCCTGCACCAAGTTTGGAGGTTGGATGGGAGTGCCATCTGGAGCAGAACACCCAAAGTGGGGCATCTTTTAGAAAACAAACTGTTGGAGAAACTCCAAAAATGCTGACCTGCAGGGTAGAGTGGTTACCATAGTAACAAAGTAAACCGGGGAATCAGATATAAGCCTGGGAACTGCTCACAGTGCCATCTGGTGTCCAGAAAGTATATCGCATTATAAATTTATTCATACTAAAGTTGACATCTACCTCATACATATAGAGTTGTATGTATATATATATATATATATAAGAATAATATTTTTGAGGTTGATTTTTTTTATCCTTTTCTTGGAGGAGCCATTGATAATTAATTTTTTATTTTACGTTTTTTCTTATGTTATTTTTATTTCTTCTATTTTCTATTGTATTTTTCTTTTTCCTTTCTTCTAATTCTTTTATGAACACTACTTTCTTTCTAACTGTGGGTGCATCTGTGGGCTTGTTTGTCTGGTAGCATTTTTATTTGTTTGTTAGTTCATTTGGTCTCAATGTGATTGGTATTCTAAATGTTTTCCTTGCCACCTTGATCCTTCAGTCTACCCCCTCCCCTGGTCTAGAAGTCTAGAAGTTGAACTCATCCAGAATCCAGATTGTCTGCATTTCTTAGCTAGGACCGGGCCTTGCATAGAAGATGGCTGTACAGCTATGCTGTTCCTGTAAATCCCATAACTGTAGGAAGGAATACTACCCAACACACTCTATGAAGCACACATCACCTTGATCCCCAAACCAGGAAAAGACCCAACAAAAAAAGAAAACTATAGACTAATATCATTAATGAAAATTGATGCAAAAATATTTAATAAGATCCTAGCAAACAGAAACCAGCAACACATCAAACAAATTATACACCATGACCCAGTGGGCTTTATCCCAGGAGCTCAAGGCTGGTTCAATATACATTAATCTATAAATGTAATCCAGCACATAAAAAAATTAAAAAATAAAGATCATACCATTCTCTCAATTGACGCAGAAAAAGCTCTTGATAATATACAGCATGAGAACACTCTGAATCCTCTTCAGGATGAGAAAACTAAAGAAAATGGGTATAGGGGATATTTCTTAAACTGATAGAGGTCATTTACAGCAAACCCACAGACAACATCATATGGAATGGAGTTAAATTAAAATCATTCTCACATAGATGAGGAACCAGGCAAGGTTGCCCATTGTCTCCATTGCTCTTAACCATTGTAATGGAAGTTTTAGCCATTGCAATTAGGGAAGAAAAGGTGATCAAGGGTATACACAAAGGGTCAGAAGAGATTAAACTTTCACTTTTTGCAGATGACATGATAGTATATCTGGAAAACACCAGGGTTTCTACTATAAAACTTTTAGAAGTGATCAAAGAATACAACAATGTATCAGGCTACAAAATCAACACTCATAAATCAGTAGCCTTTATATACACTAACAACAACCAAGCCAAAAAATAGTCAAAGACTTCATTCATTTCACAGTAGTGCCCAAGAAGATGAAATATTTGGAAGTTTACCTAACAAAGGAAGTGAAAGATCTCTATAAAGAGAACTATGAAACTCTAAGAAAATAAATCGCTGAACATGTCAACAAATTGAAAAACATACCATGCTCATGGTTGGGAAGAATCAATATTGTTGTAATGTCCATATGTCCCAAAGCAATATACAATTTTAATGCAATTCCTATTGAAGCTCCATTGCCATATTTTAAAGATCTCGAAAATAGAATGCTTTATTTTATATGGAATCAGAAAAAACCTAGACTAGCCAAGACATTACTTAGAAATAAAAACAAAGCAGGAGGAATCATGCTACCAGACCTGAGACTGTACTATAAATCGATAGTGTACAAAACAGCATGGTACTCTCACCAAAACAGAGAGGTAGATGTTTGGAACAGAATAGAGAACCAAGAGATGAACCCAACTACTTACTGCTATTTGATCTTCGACAAGCCAATTAAAAACATTCAGTGGGGAAATGATTCCCTATTTAACAAATGGTGCTGGGTGAACTGGCTGGCGACCTGTAGAAGATTGAAATTGAACCCACATCTTTCACAACTAACGAAGATAGACTCACACCGGTTTAAAGATTTAAACTTAAGACATGAAACTATAAAAATATTAGAAGAAAGTGCAGGGAAAACTCTGGAAAGAATTGGCCTGGGTGAATACTTTATAAGGAGGACCCCCTAGGCAATAGAAGCAGTATCAAAAATACACTACTGGGATCTGATGAAACTAAAAAGCTTCTGCACTGCCAAGAACACAGTAAGTATAGCAAGCAGATAGCCCTCAGAATAGGAGAAAATATTTGCAGGTTATGCCTCTGACAAAGGCTTAATAACCAGAATGCACAGAGAACTCGCATGTATTAGCAAGAAAAGAAAAAGTGATCCCATCTCAGGATGGGCATAGGATCTGAAGAGAAACTTCTCTAAAGAAGACAGGTGCACAGACTTCAGACACATGAAAAAATGCTCATTATCATTAATCATCAGAGAAATGCAAATCAAAACTACCTTGAGATATCATCTAACTCCAGTAAGATTAGCCCACATAACAAAATCCCCAAACCAGAGATGTTGGTGTGGATCTGGAGAAAAGGGAACTCTTCTACATTGCTGGTAGGAATGCAAACTAATACATCCCTTTTGGAAAGATCTTTGGAGAACACTCAGAGATCTAAAGATAGACCTGCCATTTGATCCTATAATTCCTTTACTTGCTATATACCCAGAAGATTAAAAATCATATTACAACAAAGATATCTGTTCCAGATTGTTTATTGCAGCCCAATTCACAATTGGTAAGTCATGAAAGAAGCCCAAGTGCCCATCAATCCACGAATGGATTAATAAATTGTGGTACATGTACACCATAGAATATTATGCAGCCTTAAAGAAAGATGATGACTTTTCCTCTTTGATATTTACATGGATGGAGCTGGAACACATTCTCCTTAGCAACGTATCTCAAGAATGGAAGAAAAAGTATCCAATGTATACAGCCCTACTATGAAACAAATTTATAGCTTTCATGTGAAGGCTATAACCTAATTATAGCACAAGAAGATGGGGAAAAGGGAAAGGGAGGGAAGGGGAGCGGGAGGGTAGGTGGAGAGAGGGTAAAGGGTGGGATCACACTTGAGGTGCATCGTGGAAGGGTAAAGTGAAACCTACTAAATACAGATTACAAATGTTTTCACACAATAAATGAGAAAATCCAATTAAGGTTATGTGAACATGTAAAAAATAAATAAATAAAATAGAAAGTTTCAACTAATCATTTACTAATCTTCTTTGAAACAGCTTTTAATGAAAAAGTTAGCAAAAACATCAAATTAGTGGGTTCTGAATGGTTTGTTTGCTGGGAAAACATACACAGTATTTTGTAAATGTATTTTTAAATAAACTATGCTTGATTTAATTGAAATTAAAAAATATGCCTACGGTGCATCTTAGCAGGGTACTGGCGAAACTTATTAAAGGTAGAGTATTAATGTCTTTATATAGTGATCAAGGAAATGCCATGAAGGATATCTGTAACAGTATGATCAAAATATTTCTGAATGTATATGAATCGT
>CAUYON010050894.1:0-32185 GCA_963573935.1 Arctocebus calabarensis | reverse complement strand
TCTTCTCAGACCATCATGGAATAAAAGTTGAACTCAGTAACAACAGGAATCTGCATACTCATGCAAAAACATGGAAGCTAAATAACCTTATGCTGAATGATAGATGGGTCATAGATGAGATTAAGAAGGAAATTACCAAATTTTTGGAACAAAATTATGATGAAGACATGAATTATCAGAACCTCTAGGATACTGCAAAGGCAGTCCTATGAGAGAAATTTATAGCACTGCAAGCCTTCCTCAAGAGAACGGAAAGAGAGGAAGTTAACAACTTAATGGAAAAGGAAGAACATTCCAATTCCAAACCCAGCAGAAGAAAAGAAATAGCCAAAATTAGAGCAGAAGTAAATGAAATTGAAAGCAAAAGAAATATACAACAGATCAATAAATCAAAAAGTTGGTTTAAAAAAAAGTTGGTTTTTTGAAAAGGTCAATAAAATAGATAAACCTTTGGGTAACCTAATCAGGAAAAAAAGAGTAAAATCTCTAATTTCTTTTTTTTTTTTGAGACAGAGCCTCAAGCTGTCACCCTGGATAGAGTGCCATGGCATCACAGCTCACAGCAACGTCCAGGTTCTGGGCTCAAGCGAGTCTCTTGCCTCCACCTCCCAAGTAGCTGGGACCTCAGACGCCCACCACAACGCCCGGCCAATTTTTGGTTGCAGCCGTCATTGTTGTTTGGCGGGCCTGGGCTGGATTCAAACCCACCAGCTCAGGTGTGCGTGGCTGGCACCTTAGCCCATTGAGCCACAGGTGCCAAGTCTACCAGATGTTGAAAGAATTAATAATACCAGTCCTACATAGTCCCTACCAAAAATACATCTCAACCAAGTGGAATTTATCAAAGAAATGCAAGGCTGGTTCAACATTCAAAAATCAGAAAAGTAATCCTGTTAGTTGATGGTGAAAAAGCATTCAACATAATTCAAAAACCATTCATAAGGCTCAGCACCTGTGGTTCAACAGGGTAAGGTGCCAGCCACGTACACCTGAGCTTGCGGGTTCGAATCCAGCCAGTGCCCACCAAACAACAATGACGGCTGCAACCAAAGAATGGCTGGGCGCTGTGGTGGGCGCCTGTAGTCCCAGCTACATGAGAGGCTGAAGCAGGAGACTCGCTTGAGCCCAGGAATTAGAGGTTGCTGTGAGCCGTGATGCCACAGCACTCTGTCCAGGGTGACAGCTTGAGGCTCTGTCTCAAAAAAAAAAAAAAAAAACCATTCATAAGAAAAACTCTTATAACCCCATAGGGTATATACAAAAAAACCCCTCCATTAACATCAAACTTAACAGTGAAAGATTTATTGCTCCCCACCCTCATGATAAGAAACAAGGCAAGGATGTTCTCTCTCACACTCCTATTCAACATGTACTGGAACTCTTAGCTGTTATAATAATGCAAGAAAGAGAGGTAAAGGGGGACAAGAAAGGAAGAAATAAACACAAGCATCCAGATGGGAAAAGAAAAAATAAAACTGTCTCTTTTCACAGATGACATGATTGTGTACATAGAAAAAAACTACAAAAAAACCCACCTACAACAGAAAAATGACTTAATAAACTCGCATAATGCAATGTCAATATACAAAAATCAATTTTATGTATATATCTTCGCAACAGCAGCAATTTCCAACAAGAAATACTTCAGTGTAAATATAACAAAATATGTGCAAGGTCTATATCCTGAAAACTATAAAATGCTGATGGAAGAAATAAAAGACATAAAAAAAATTAGAGAAATCAGCTTGGCACTTGTAGCTTAGCAGCTAGGGTGCCAGCCACATACACCAGAGCTGGCAAGTTTGAATCCAGCCCAAGCCTGCCAAACAACAATGACAACTACAACCAAAAAATAGCCAGGCGTTGGGGTGGGTGCCTGTAGTCCCCGCTACTTGGAAGGCTGAGGTAAGAGAATTGCTCTAGCCCAAGAGTTTGAGGTTGCTGTGAGCTGTGATGCCATATCACTCTATTGAGGGCAATATAGTGAGACTCTGTTTCAAAAAAAAAAAAAAAAATTAGAGAAATATACCACGCTCATAGATCAAAACACTCAATATTTTAAAGATATCAATTCTTCCTAAATTAACCTATAGATTCTGTGCGATCCCATTCAAAATCTCAGTAGGATTTTTTGCAGATATTGACAAACTGACTCTAGAATTCATATGTAAAGGCAAAGAAACAAAAAGACCAATAACAATTTTGGAAAAAGAACAAAGTTGGAGGGCTCATACTACCTCCTAAAACTTATAAAGTCACAGTAATTAAGACCATATAGTATTAGCACAATGTAAGCATACAGATTAATAGAGTAGAATAGAGAGTCCAGAAATAAACCCTTATGTTTTGGCTGATTTATGACTAAAGTGCTAAAACAATTCAATAGAGGAAGGATAGTCTTTTCAACAAATGGGGCTGGAACAATGGACTTTCACAAGCCAAGGAGGAAAAAAAAAATCATTGACCCATACTTGATACCTTATATAAAAACTAATCTCAAATTGATAATAAACCTAGGTGTAAAACATAAAACTATGAAACATCTAGAAGAAAACAAATCTTCAAGATTTTTGGTTAGTCAAAGATTTCCTAGTTACAATAAGTTTGATCCATAAAAAAATGATAAAATTAAAAACTTCTGCTCTGAGAAGATAATGTTAAAGGAATAAAAATAGATAAAGCAACACAATTGAGATAAGTAATTTGCGAATCAAACTTCTGACAAGGACTTACATCCAAATTATGTAAAGAACTGTTTGAACAATAAGAAAACAAGCCAACAAAACATAAGTAATCAAAATTACCTATTCAATGCATAACAGTTCAACACTGTACATTTCCATCTGAACTTGTATATTTTTTCCAGTCAGTAATGGGTCCAAATATAACTTTTCACCAATTCTCTTTTGTATCCTATTACTTGACCTTAGAATTAGACTTTCAATCCTGTTAAACTTTGATGCACTTTATACTGACAAATATGTTTTCTTTGAACCAAGGAGATAAATTTCATCTAAATCTTTAGTAAAGAAACTATTTTTCCTATCACATAAAATTGCTTCTCTAAACACCAAAAAAAAGTTTTAAGTTCCTAAAAATCACAATTTATTGTCACATCTTTTAAATAAGGAACACCTGAGCATGAATCACCACAGTTTTAATCACCATACTTCCTCCTTCCTCTGCTACCAAAACTAAACAATTCTGGAACACAGTGATGAAAGAAATGACCCTCATTTTCCCTTTGCTCATATTTCTTCACTTATTTCTCATCACCTGGTACCATGTTTTTGTAAGCCATTCTAAATTATGTTTAGAAACAATATGAGGTATAACAAACAAAGAAATTCTACATGAAAGAAATCCTGTAATTCCAAGTTATTCAATGTTTAACCTTTTCTCAAGTGACCATCTGGGTTTGTTTTTTTTTTTGACCCCAAACCATATTTCTCTTCTGGAAACAAGAGAGAATAAACTATGAAGATTTCCAGCTCTACGTCCAACTTATCTCCAGTGACTACATTTCTTTATGAACCTATTTTATTTTTTATTTTATGTTGTAGTTGAGACACAGTCTCACTATGTAACCCTTGGTAGAGTGCAGTGGCATCACAGCTCACAGCAACCTCCAGCTCTTGGGCTAACATGATTCTCTTGCCTCAGCCTCCCAAGTAGCTCGACTACAGGCGCCTGCCACAACGTCTAACTATTTTTTGTTGCAGTTGCCATTGTTATTTTTAGCTGGCCCAGCCAGGTTCCAACCTGCCACCCTTGGTACATGTGGCTGGTGCTGTAACCACTGTGATACGGGTGCCGAGCCAGAACCTATTTTATTTTTCATTACAGTACTTATAGTATCTGACATATCAGACACAACATAAATAAATGTCTTCCCCCAGTAGGATACAAGGTCCATGAGAACAAGGACTTTGTCTTCTTACATATTCTTATATCCTCAATACCTAGAATAGTATTTGGCACACAGTAGGTGCTCAATAAATATTATGGAATGAATGACCTGCCTAAGGTATCTCTCTCTACCTCATTCCTTCACATTCTTCCAGTGATCCTAGCCAGGCCATGGCAACACTGCTAGGGAAACAACAAAATATTCGGCCCTCCACCTACACCTTTCTTCCAGAATTAGTGACCAGGTCTTTATGCCAATTTCTGTGCTAACTAGGTATTGAGGATGGAAGTATTGGAAAGGAGCATCCGTAGTTATCCAATCTAAACCCAAATGCCCACTAAGACCCACCATATCAGGTGGAAACAAAGGGCAGCACTCACTTTGTGCTTCAAATGAAAATAAGCTAGACAATTTTTTTTTTTTTTTTGAGACAGAGTCTCACTTTCTCACCCTCAGTAGAGTGCCCTGGCTTCAGAGCTCAAACTCCTGGGCTCAAGTGATTCTCTTCCTTTAGCCTCCCAAGTAGCTGGGACCGTAGGCATCTGCCACAACACCTGGCTATTTTTAGAGACGGGGTATTGCTCTTGCTGGTATGGAACCTGTGAGCTCAGGCAATCCACCTGCCTTGGCCTCCCAGAGTGCTAGGATTACAGGCAGGAGCCACCACACCTGGCCCTAGGCCAGATGATTTAAAAGCAGTTCATTGGTAGAAGCTGGTTTCCTACCAGTCACTCATTGGATTTAGGGATAGAAAAATTGTTTTCTAGTCCAGGCTCTCCCATTAACTGTCTCTTAACCAATAACACTGAAACAAACACAATTTAGGGCAAACAAGTGTTCCCAAGAGGAGTTGGGGGAGGTACCAGGCTAATAGCCTCCCTGAAATGCCTCCACCCCAGACCACCCCTTGAGAATCTCCACCATAGAGTGAGCCATGCTGCTATTACTAATGGAGCATGCAAAACTCTGAAAACCTTTGCCAGGTTTCCAGTGTAAGCATGTTAAGGAATGAAGCCAAAATTTTCTCCACTTCTTAGTGACACTCATAGTGGAGTGTCACAGAGTACTCCTGTTTTTGCCTGCTTTTCCAGCCTCAGTTCTTTTCCCTCCCTTAGCCACACCCTACGCTTCTCCTATGGTACTGAACTTTCCCTGGTTACCCATCTAGGGCGTAGCATCACCTGTCACCACCTATGGGCAACATGGTAGTCTGCCTACCTAACAGCCCAACAGGCACTCTCATTTTCTCCCTTGCTGACTAAATGACAATTGTATTCAGATACTCTACTCCACATGAATGTCCTCAGGGAAGGTGAGCTCCTCCCCCAGCTCCAGAAGATTCTTAGACAAAATAATCACAGCCATCCTCTTCTCCTTGACCAACAACTGATTGATTTAGGGATGAAATGTTTGGCCATTCTGATCATTGTGACACAGGGAACTTCTGGAAAATTTTATGTTTTGTTATCTAGAGAAAGACTGAAAAGTGATCTCTATCTTGCTCTTTCTGCCTTGGATGGTGTCAAGGGAAGGCATGATGGAATTCCAGTAACCCTGTGGAGGGCAGGAAAACCAAGAGAATTTTTTTAGAAGCCAACCTAGAGTTGTAACCACACTATACTGCCTACCTTCAAACCTCCTATGCAAGACAGTAGCCTATTGTTGTTGCTTACAACAAAAAGTACTCTTGCTGATACCCTAGCACATGGCCTAGAAATTTTCTCATCTTTTTCTCCAACTTTTACTCATTTCCAATATAGAGCTCAACTATAGTCCCCTTAGGAAGTCTTCACTATATTCCCAGACAACGTTATCTGCACATCTATCTTTCCAAGTAGACTGTAAACTTCTCAAAAGCAAGCATTTTCACCCTCTCAGAGGCCCTGACACACAGTTGGGATTTTATTAATTAATTAATTTATTTATTTTGAGACAGTGTCTCACTATGTTTCACTGGTAGAGTGCTGTGGCTTCACAGCTCACAGCAACCTCAAACTCTTGGGCTTAAGCGATTCTCTTGTCTTGGCCTCCCAAGTCTGGAACTACAGGCACCAGCCACAATGCCAAGCTATTTTTGTTGTTCTTGTTGTTGTCATTGTCATCATCGTTGTTTAGAGACCCGGGCTGCGTTTGAACCAGCCAGCCCTGGTGTATGTGGCTGGCACCCTAACCACGGAGCTATCAGCGCCAAGCCCACTTGGGCATTTATTAAAAGTTGAATGAATGAATAAACAAAAAAGCAATAATGAATAAAAGGATGGACAGGACACATAGGATGTTTTCTGTGTTTTTGGATAAAGATTTCTCTGACAGAATGTGACATGCAGGCTGTCTGCACTCTACTACAGATCTCCTAGGTGTTGGTGAGCAAAGTCAGACAAGTGCAATGGACAAGCCCTCTTTTCTCTGGCCAGAACTGCCCCCTACTCCCCTTACGCCCAGTCCTCTGCTGTTGACATGGGACTATTACAGAGGCTGAACTTGGTGTCACCTGGGTAATGTACCCGCTTCCTGTCAGCCAAGATGGCTTGACAGGGCCCTGCCCCGAAGGGCCCACCACCCCCTGCCCGCTCCACCGCCCTGCTCACCTGCTTTGGTCAAGGGTATCAGTAAGATTTGTTATATGTCATGGAAGAAATGGAAAGAGGGAGATGGGGAGCAGGACAGACAGGGAGGAGGGGAAGGAGGAAAAGAGAACTAGCCCTGAAACCTTATATGAGCCTTTGGTTCTAGCTCATGAACTGAGCTATGAACTGAGCTAACACCCCCCACCCTCAACCCCGCCTTTTCATTTATGTGACCCAATCAATTTCTACATTCCATAAAGGCAGTTTTCAAATGACCAAAACCCAACCCAAAGAAACGAATTCCAACTAATAGCACACTAATAACGCCCTTTCCATCTGCAGAACCTCTCATCTTGGCCTCTGGAATGGTGTCAGGAGAAGTCTAGCCACCGGTCAGAGGGGTAAAGAATGCCCACCACTCCCCCACCATGCTTCCCTCTTAAAGGAAGGGAACCCTCTTCCCTGGGATCTTCCTTCTCTTCAAAAAGGTGTGGGGACTTCTGGGAGTCGTAAAGTGTTACGTGAATACAAAGGGGAAGAAATAAAGAGCAGTTTCATGAAGCAGTCAGCTAGGTTCTTTATGAACATCATATAACTTAAAGCTGTTGTAATTATTATAATACCTATTTTACCCTTAAGGAAACGGAAGCTCAGAGCAGTGAAGTAACTTGCTCAAGGTCAGACAGCTAGCTACTGAAATTTAAGCAGCATTCTAGACTTTTCCCACTTTCTCTCTGATCAGCAGGCCCTGGAGGTGGACAGCCCCCCAGCCCACCCCCCACAGCGCCCAAGGCACACAGACCTGCAGGCTAACAAGCTGAGCCCCTAGAGTCGGAGCAGCCTCGCAGTCCCAGGTTTCCGGAGCACCAGGTAAGCACAGCGTGAATGGAGGTTGGTTGTTCCACCCTCAAGTAAAGGGCCGGCGGGGGAGCCGCGGCAGCCGCGCGGGGCCGGTGTGAAGACCGCAGGAGGAACGGCAGGAGCTGGCCCGCTCGCCCGCTCGCCCCTGGCCAGCCCCGCGCCCCCTCCCGGCCTCGCCGCTCGGTCCAGCAGCGCCAGGGCATTTAGAGGCGCGCGCAGCTCCAGTCCGGCCCGGGTCGCAGTCGTGCGGGACCCACATGTTGGCAGCTGCCCGCCCTGAGGCAGCGACGAGGACCCCGACCCCTCGGCTGCGCCGCAGCCCCGCGAGCTCCTTGCTCTCTCCGCGCGCCCGGCCGCGGGTCCCCGGAGCGCCCCGGCGCGGGGTGAGCCCGCCCCGAAGGGCCCACCGCCCCTGCCCGCTCCGCCGCCCGGCTCACCTGCGCAGCCCGCGCTCGCCCGGCTCCGGCCCGGCTCGGAGCGCGCCTGCGGGGAGGGGACCGTAGTTGGCTGCCGGGGCGCGGCTCCTCCCCGCTCTCAGCCACCGAGGGCGCCCGGGAGGGGGGACGGGCCGCCCCACCGTGGGAGCCCCGCCCGGAGGGAGCAGCCCGAGCCCCCGCTCCACCGGGACACCGCAGAGGTCCTCTGCCAGGATGAAGGGAGGCCCAGCGGCTGTGTGCTAGGTGACACCTGGGAAGTCAGCGCTTGGGAGCCTGTTCCCACCCAGCCTGGCCAGCTCAGGAAATGGAACTCAGAGCACATAAACCGACCGAGCCGAGGAGGGAGTCCACTCCCTTTCTTTCTGGGATGTAGCAACCGAAGAGTAGGGAGTCCAATCCCTCTCTTGTGGGATGTAGCAACCCGGACGGCAGACCCTGAGTGAAAATGACTGGGCCAAGGCTGCAGGTGGGAACTCAGAAAGGCCTTTTCAGACAGTTTCCATCCTACCTCGTCTCCACCTCACCCACCCTTCAAATGATAACACTCTCTCCGTGTCTGAGTCAGGGCGAAGTCGGGGCCCAGTGCGCTCCTCTAAACAGACCCAACACTCTCAAGGCGTGTGTGTGTGTGTGTGTGTGTGTGTGTGTGTGTGTGTGTGTGTGTGTGTGTGTGTGTAAACAGAGAGAAAGAGAGAGAGAGAGAGAGAGATAACGGTGTTAAGCTGTAAATAATTTCAGATGAAGATGTCCTTCCCGGCCCCAGCCTGCAAACCCCAGGAAGGGGCAGGAACCTCACCTGTCCTCCATTGAATCGCCAGAACTTGGAGCAGGTGCTCAGTGAATACTTGGTGCAGAAGGTGTGACCCAGTGTTTTGAGCCTAGCTCTGGGATCCCTCCTGTCTTTTCAGAGAAAGCCCAAAGTCAAGCTCCTGGCTTCCAGGCCACCTGTCCCCTTGTAACTGCTCACTCCCCCAACCACTTCCAACCCTGCAGCTGGCTTGTGGGAGGTCTGCACACCACCTTTCCAAGTGGTCAAGCAAATATTTAACTTCTAAAGATGTCACAGGTGGAGGAACTCTGAAATCTAACACTGTCCTGCCAGACCCACATGGTGGAAACAAGGCCCAAAGCTTGGGTGACTGATCCAAGATCCCACAGCTTGTAGGAGAGCTGAGCCTGGGGCCCAGGTCTACATTTCGAAAGACAGAAGACTGGCCTGGGACCTTTGAGGTGTTGGTGGGGTGAACTTGGCCGGGGACAGAATTTCTGTAGAAATTGGAGTTGGGTTTAGTCTTCTGCTGAGACCTTTCCAGGCCTCTCAGATCAAACATTACCTGAGCCACTTGCATTTACTGAAGCCCCTGACAGTTGCAAAAACAGAGTAGTGTATTTTTTGTGTTCCATTTAACTAACAAATGGCCTTATGGTACTACTCCTCTCACATTAATTTCAGGGCACACAAAAAAAATCCATTTCACTTCAGGGAACACCATACAATTTTAAAGTTGCATGAAGAACACTCCTTCTTGTGACTATTTCAGTACACTTTTGTGACTATACATGAAAACTTAGAGCCCAAGATTGGAGGCTCTGGATTAGGGTGAAGTCAGGCCAAGATCCCCCTCCAAATAGACCCAACACTCTCAAGGTACAGACCCCCCACCCTAGCCCCACCTTCATCAGTGGGTCCTGAACAGATGGGTGTTTCAGATGCAGTGTTGCCTGGCTAGCCACATCACACTGGGCAAGGCTGACCTGGAAAGATGTTACAGAGGATGCCCCACCTAGGTGTCCCCTCCCCTCTGTGGTGGGCGGGGAGGCTGGTGTTCAGGGCAGGGCTGTGGTGGGGCCTGCCCTTCGGGACAGCAAGTTGCATCAGCAGGTGTGGCTGAGCAAGGGAGCCCCTTTGGGTTCCACCCAAGGAGAATGTTGGTTTCAGTCAGGGGATCATGTGATCCCTGTATCCTCTGTTATGTGTGTAATCTTGGCTGGGCTATCCTGGTGAGTGATGCCACCCAGACAGGCCCCAGAACCACCAGGAAGGCACAAATTCTGCCCTGGTGCTCGCGTGTGCCCACGTGTGCTCTCTCCCCTTCCCCATCCTGTCTCTCTGACGCCCTCCATCCCTCCCTCCCACTCTCTGCTATGCTTGCTGGTAGCCTTGGACATGTTCCTCAATCATGCACTTTTCCTACTTGGAAAATGTGCAGCCATGAAATCAGATAAGATCTCTGCTTAAAACTTTTGTTTAAAAGGAGAATCTGAAATATTTCAGTGAAAACAATGCTTGTGAAGTGCTTGAGCACAGCGCCAGCACAAAGCACCCTCTGGAGGAGTGGTGCTCTCACCATCACTAATGCGGCTCTGACTAGCAGTGCAAAGAGAGCCAGCTTGCGTCTGAGCAACATTAAAGTGGGATAAAATAGGAACAAAATCGTTGATCGACTTCTTAAGACTCTAGAATGAATTAACTAATCCTCGTAAATAGCTGTTTATTACTATTCTCCTGCTCTTCCCTAGGAAACTGATATTTGAACTAGGAAATCTTCAGTTTCTTTCTTGTCTCTAGTTCTCTGACAGTATAATGAGGTAGAAATTATCCATGGAAGAAACATCCCCCCAAAATTTCTGTGCCTCGGGATATATTTACCTTCCTAGTTCTTTCCTGCCTTTACTTAGGACTTAATGTGTATATGAATACTATACATCATTTTCTGAGCACATTTTCAATAAGACAATGTATATATTGCTCCTGGTCCATTTAATTATAAATAATATGGAGAGGTGTAGGGAAGTAGCCAGAAATAGCACCAGAAAGAGCTATGAATTCAGGCAGGAAAAACTGATAATCACTCTATTAGCCAACCCAGAATTTAAGTTCACTGGGCCTAGAATAAGACTGTTTGGGTCCAAATCCAGACACCACTTAGAAGATTTCTTAACCTCTCTATGCCTCAGTTTTCTCATCTATAAAATGATATAGTATTAGTATATCATAGAAAAGCTGAGGGACTACCTAGGACTAACTAACGTATAGTGAGCAGCTACTTTGCTCAAATTCTCTTTGGGGAAAGTTGACCCTAGAGCAGGGATTTTTAATCAACAGTCACAGATCCTGGAACTGAATTTAATATTCTGTGTGTACATACATTTTTCCTAAAGAGAGCATCCACAGCTGTCCTCAGACTTGCAAAGAGGTTTGGATGTAAAGAAGAGTTGGCAGGATCAGTACCCCTAGGTCAGTGGTTAGTGTGCTGGCCACATACACCGGGGCTGGTGGGTTTGAACCTGGCCCCAGCCTGCTAAACAAGAATGATTAAAAAAAAAAAAAGCTGGCCATTGTGGTGGGCACCTATAGTCCCAGCTATTTGAGAAGGTGGGGCAAAAGAATCACTTAAACCCCAAAATTTGAGGTTGCTATGAGCTGTGATGCCATGGCACTCTACCAAAAGTGACGTAGTGAGACTTTGTCTCAAAAAAAAAAAAAGAGTTGGCAGTCACCGCCTTCCATACTTAGCCGAGATTTGTTGGATACCATGCAGACCACCATTCTCAAACAGCCTTGAAGATCACCTGTATGCATGCTTAACACAGATCATTCCTGAAAATTATAATTCAGGAGAGTAAAGTGGGTTTTGAATAAGTACTCCAGATTCTACTCACCTACAGACAAGCCTGGGAAACTGACCTCATCCAACCCTCTCATTTCATAAGTCAGGAAATCGGCCCCCAAATTAGGACAGCTTGAAACAGTTTCCACCTCACGGCTGCCAAGGAGCCTCTTGTCTCTCTAAGGCAAGTCTTCACTGCATTTCAACAAAGGAAGAGAAATGTCACTCCTCAGAAACCTGGTTCACACAAGGAGAATCCTGCAAACAAAATAATCCTTCTCTTTTCTTTTTTTCTTTTTTTGAAATAGGGTCTTCCTCTGTTCCAAGGCTAGAGTTCAGTGGTGTCATCATAGCTCACAGCAACCTCAAACTCTTGGGCTCAAGTGATCCTCCTGCCTCAGCCTCCTGAGTAGCTGTACTACAGCTACACATGTGCACCACCAACACACCTAGCTAATTTTCTTATTTTGTTTCTGTAGAGATAAGTAAGCTCAGGCTGGTCTTGAACTCCTGGCATCCCAGAATGCTAGAATTACTGTCATGAGCCACCCAGCCAAATTCAGGGTTCTCTTTTTTTATTGTTTTGAGACAGAGTCTCACCCTGCTGCCCAGGCTAGGATGCTGTGGTGTCAGCCTAGAGCACAGCAACCTCAAACTCCTGGGTTCAGGCAATGCTCCTGCCTCAGCCTCCAGAATAGCTGGGACTACAGGCACCTGCCACCACACCTGGCTAATTTTTCTACTCTTAGTAGAGATGGGGGTCTCACTCTCTTGCTCAGGTTGGTCTTGAACTCCTGAGCTCAAGCAGTCCTCCCGCCTTGGCCTCCCGGAGTGCTAGGATTACAGGCATGAGCCACCATGCCTAGCCAAATTAGGCTTCTCTTAAGAGGAAAATAAAAAATGTAGCAGTCTTTTATTTATTAACCCTTTAAAGAAGGCTAGACCTTTCTTGACAGAATTGCTGATACCTCATTCCAGGGGGCTGGTCTTCTAGTACACACTCACTCACACACACACACAAATACACACTCCTTGTAGCTAGCGTTACTATTTGCACAACTGAGACTATTCAGCTAACTTGTTCTCATGACATACAAAATGTAGACATTTTGTCCCACTTCCTAAAGCCACACACTAATTAGACACTGGCCAGGGGACTTGACAGGGAATTTCAGCCAGTGGCAGTTAGTTGTGTGAACTCCACAGTGGGAGAATCTTCTTTCCTGGCAGACCTTGGCAGGAGCTGAGTCTGACATAGGAACAGGGCGGGAAGCCACTGCAGCAAGAGGGGTTGTCAAAGATATGCTTCAGGGACGCTAAAGAATAATCAGACAAAACCAGAATCATGTCTTCTTGACCAGTGAAATTGTCTCTGTGCTTACAAAGGGCAGGAAAGGAGGTATGTTTTCTTTGGAATTTTTTTATGTTCACCAACCACAGAATCCTGATGTAGCAAAAAGCTAAAATAACCTTCCCAAAGTGTGCTGGGCATACCTCTCACGGACCAGGGCAGCAAGCAGATTCCCAAGGTGGCACGCTGCGGCAGCTCCGTCCCCCTGAGAGAAGGAAATGCAGTGCTGCAGGCGGCCCGTCGGGTCTGTGCTGGGCGCTGAGGCTGGGCAGCAAATCAGGCTCTCCGTGCGTATCCCTCAGTATTTTACACACTCCCTGGCTGTCTAAACCCAGCAGCTGGGGAGGTACTTGCCGTCTTCGACTTGGGTTTCAGAGCAAGCACTGAAGTGTGGGCTGCAGTGTCTGCTCACAAAATTGCTGGCTCCCCAAAAAAGTGTCAAAATGCATTTGGCAATGTATTTCTAGATCCAGGAAAGAAATTCTTGATTACTCCAATTTATTTCTTCCTTTTGAAGGCTACACAAACATACTCATTATCCTTTTAATTTGATAGGTAAATGAGAGACTGAAAAAAAACAGTATGGAGAAAATTCTATGTGTAAAACCAAAGTTCTTTTACTACTGACATACCAAGTAAAGTCCCTCCTCGGGCCTTTGCACAGTTGTTCCCTTGTTTATAATTTGCCTCTAAGGAAATGAAGACTCTCGTCTTATTCACCGCTTCCCCCCAGCTCTGAGAACAATGCTGAACACAAGGCAGGTGCTCAAATATTTGTGGAGATTCATTCGAGTGAATGCTAACATTTTTGCAGAAGGCTTTGCACATGGAGATTTCACGTGATCTGTGTGAGGTAGTTTAGATCTGGGAATGAACTCGGATCTGGAAGTGAGGCACACTGCCAGTGTCTACATTCCTCGGCAGCCCTGTGACCCCAGGAAAGTCCTGCCTCAGGTAAGAATTGGACTCTAGAGCCAGCTTCACCTAGCTCTGTGATGTTGGGCAACTCCCTGAAGCTCTCCCTACCTCCCTCAGCTGCTTCATCTGCGGATGGGGAGAATAATACCGCTCGCGTCCATTCCTCGTAAGAGGTTCCAGCAGTGCGTGTGAAGGACCAGCTATGGTTGTGATCCAGGTGAGACACTAAGCGCTTTACATCACAGAGAGGTTAAGGAAACTCATTTGAGGCCTTGGGGTAATAAAGGGAAGAATGGAAACCCCCAGAACTCTGGTCTAAACTCCCAAAGTCTACTCTGGAACAGAGTTCTTGCCACATAGCACACGCTCAGCATGTGATTGTGGCAACACATTTCCACACAACTACTGTCAATAGCAAGCTGATCACGCCAGAAGGGCTTCCACTGCCATCACAGCTACTGGGGCTCGCTGTGACCTTGGCATGTCGAGGGTCAGGACAGCAGAGTGAGCCCTGAGTACAGGAGGCAGCGCTCAGGGCTCGGGCTCTCTGTGGATGGCATGCATAGTGCAAGGTGAGCCATTCCGTCTCACTGGGCAGAACCAGGTGATTTCCAGCCCCTCATAGGCTTCTCTTTGCACTTTGCTTCTTCAAGACCCCTGATTTATTTGCTCAGAGTGGTAAAGTGAATGCTACTTAGGAAGGCTCTATTTATTTACAACTCATAGGGAAAACTGGAAGTGGCATTTGTCCAAACCTTGCCTCTGAGATGGGCAGCGGAATTTAACAGAAGGAACCTGAGCTCTGAAGTGAAAACTAACAGTGTAACCTCAGATGCATTACTTTACCTCTTTAGATCTTCATTTTCTCGTGGGTTTATGGTGTCCTAAAAAAGACCAGTGTACGAGCACAGGCCCACGTGCAGGGGACCCTGTCAGGGAGCACCTGCCTCTGCTCTGCGGTGCCAGGAGGGGTGCCCTCGAATACCTGGATTCACTGTGGAAGGGGACAGACTCCTTGTCTCCAGATGCTGGCAGAAGCTGAGTGTGTTTTTGTGTGCCAGCTTGGCTAAGTGACTCCTCTAGCGTCTCTGGTTTCCCTTTGGGGTACTTGTAAAGCTTCTACAAAGGTCCAGCTGGAATTCAGTTTCTTGGCATTAACTGTGACGCCTGGGCTTCTGTCTCCATGTATGGGAAACTGAATGGACTCAATTCAAGATCCAGTGTCTCGACTTGGAGTGAAGAGCACTTGTGTGACCCCTTGGTGTGGAAACCCACAAGGTGCAGAGTGAGGAAACTAGCCTGAACCTACTCACTGCTGTTGTTCTTTTTTTTTTTTTTTGGCCAGGGCCGGGTTTGAACCCACCACCTCTGGTATATGGGGCCGGTGCCCTACCCACTGAGCCACAGGCACCGCCACTGCTACTATTCTTTACCCATGAAATAGTCCAAGAGCAGCTTTGCCCTCAGGAGAGGGTGAGACAATGGACTGAATAATTTATGTTCCCCTCAAATTCATGTGCTGTAACCCTAAACCCAATGTGATGGTATTAGGAGGTGGGGCCTTGGGTGGGGTGATTAGGTCATGAGGGTGGAGCCCTCATACATGGGATTAGTGCCTTTATAAAAGGGACCCAAGAGAGCTCAAGCCTTCCTTCCACCAGGTGGGGACGCAGCAAGAGGTCAGGAGTCCTCAGCGAGAGGTCTGCAACTGGAAGAGAGTCCTCCCTAGAACCTGACCGTGCTGCACCCTGATCTTAGACTTCCAGCCTCCAGATGGGGAGACATAAATTTGTTTGTTTATAAGCCTTCCAGTCGATGGTACTTGTACATAGCAGCCCCAGTGGACTGAGACGGGGGGGGGGGGGGGGCCGGGGGGAGAGAAAGAACACTGAACAGGGTGCTGCCAAGAGGCTTGATATCACCAGGAGGGTGGTGTGGCTCCAGGCCCTCCCAACGGTCTCCTCCTCCTCTCTGAGTATTGCTGATGACAGCTACAGGGCAGCAGCTGGGTCCTAGGTGAAAATACCTTTTCCTATGACGGTGTTGACAATTAACAACCTCTCATATGTGAGTAGCACTGTTACAAAATGCCTGCCTACAGTTCTCACGCTGCATTGTAAAGAACGGAGGGCAGAGTGATAAACCCCCACAATTCAGGGCTGAGGCCACTGGGACTCTTGACCACGGTCCCCCAGCTGGTTGGTGGGAAGCTGAGAGTCAGATTCAGGTCCCAAGTGAATCACTCTGTCCATTGTGGAATTACTCAGTAGTATCACTGCCTGATACCCAGCACTGCAGGGCTGGGGGAGTTAGAATCCTGTCACCTCGGCACATCTGCCACCCTTCCCAACCCTCGGTAGCTCATCAGAAACATCCTCAGCCAGAGATGCGCAGGTAACAGGGGTCTGTGGTAAAGTGGGAGCTCACAAGGGAACCCCAGTTGTTTCTCCCTTCCTGTGTTCGGACTTGCACGTGCACAAGTGTCTGACTGGCATGTCTGAAACCTAAAGCCCTAAAATGAGACCCTATTAATCACTGTGATGGGATGGGAGGTGAGGCAGGGGGCAGCCTCCTCCAAGGTCTCATACCCCTGGGGACCAGGGAAACCCATCCAGTGCCAAATCACACCTTCCCTGACAGCCAGGTGATGTGGGCAAGAGAGAACTGAAAGATTTTTCCTTAAAAAAAAAAAAAAAAAAAGCAAGCACAAGGGCTCATCACCTGTAGCTCAGTGAGTAGGCCACCACATACACAAAGCCTGCAGGTTCTAGCCCAGCCCTGGCCTGCTGAAAAAAAAAAAAAAAAAAGACAACTGCAACCAAAAAATAGCTGGACGTTGTGGGGGAAGCCTGTAGTCCCAGCTACTAGGGAGGCTGGGGCAAGAGAATTGCTTAAGTCCAAGAGTTTGATGTTGCAGTGAGCTGTAATGTCACAGCACTCTACCAAGGGCAACATAGTAAGACTGTGTCTCAAGCAGAAAGAAAATAAAATTAAAAAGCACAGAAATATAGGCTGTATGTACATTTAAACATGCAGACCTTGAGAATATGTCCTAAAGAAAAAAAACGTGGATAATAAGTTCAATTCTTATGACAGTTTGCAAACTGACAGAGTGACTGCTGCACTTCTAAGCATGTAATGTATGAAAAATATTCAGACAAGGGCTGTCTGCAATGCAGCCAGCAGGCAGAGTTTAGTGTTATTAGGCACCTTGCTGTGAGGCATCCTCCTTGATTACTACTTCGATTCTTTCCTAGATGCATTTGATTGCTGAAAGTAATTCAAATAACAATAAAGTCTCAGACCCCAATGAAAGAAGAGAACACAGAAGTTGCAAAAGTAGAAAGCTGTGTGTAAATTCTTTACAAAATGGTTTTTGGGGCTGGTTGCTGGTTTCCATATTTATGTATGTATTGCTGTATATAACATAGTGTATATCACCATAAATATACATACATACATATATGTCAATCACTATTTAGAGCGGCATTGTGACTAGCTGTTGACAGCACAAACCTTAGGACCAGACGGTGTGGGTTTCAATCCTGGCCCCTTTTGCCAGCTGTGAGACTTTAGACAAGCTACTTCACCTCTCTGTGCCCGTCTCCTAACCACGAGATAGTGGTGTCTACCACACGGGATTATTAGGGGGATTAGATGGATTATTGCATGTAAAGTAGTTAAAACAGTGTCTGGCACGCAGCCAGAGTAGTCTCTCAAATTAATTGACTGTTTACTATAGTTTTCTCGGCGTTATGAGATCCTGATACTGTCAAGTCTGGAACCAGTCTGTCAATTTCTCTGATTTCATTTACATTCTGAAGGAATACAGCATTGTTGTAGGCAAATCTTTTTGAAAAGCTTTATGAGAATCATTGGCAGTCTAGGTGTGGAGAAGGGTGAAGGTTTGGAAGGGGCTAGGCCTGGAGAGTGTCTCCTGGGAGCCTGGAACAGAAACTTCTTTGGCATGGGGGGAGCAATGCAGATGGAGAATTCCACCCTTTGCCATCCAGGGCACTGCAAGCAGAAAAATTTCCAACTGGGATTACCTAATATTTCAAAAATTATTTTGACCCCCACGGAACAACAGGGATTGGTGCTTTGCAGAGGGGATGAAGAACCACCAAACGCCAATGGGAAGTAAAAATCCCATGGTTCAGATGCATTTTAAGTGAGCCCACATTTTTAACTGATGTGTCATCTGAGAGATGACTCCTACTCCTGTTCAATGTATTATGTGCATAAGACAAACCACAAGACGTGACCTGACGCAAAAGCTAGAATTAAGCCTGCCAATACACATGTCACCGGTAATTGTTTTTGCAGATCATTGCTTCAGATCCACTTTCTCCCACAGATGCCCCAGCTCTGTGCTTCCAAGGCAAAGCCAGAGGGGTGCTGGGTGGAACAGGAAACCCTGCGAAAGGCTCTCGGGAACAAAGACAACACTGGGTGTCAACACAGTCCTGCTGCATTGCACAGCCCCTGTGTTCTGGGACCCGTGGGGGTCAGTTCACACTGATACTGAAATTTGCTTTGTAATCTGGTTCTTTCTGAAAGAATCGAGCTTTAGCCTGAATACTCATCCACCACATTTGAAGTTGACGATACAAGTCACCTTTAACAATTGGTATATGGAGACTGCCTCTTGCAAGTTCTTTGGAGAATAACAATTTCAAGAAAGAAGGATAAGACATTATTAAAGCACACTAATTTCAGTGCCCTCGACACACAGAAACTGTTCATTTGGCATCCATCCTTTTCTTAAGTGATAAAGGCAAAGAAGTCTAGAGTCTGGCTCTCACTCATCATTAACCAAACCAGGAACAAGAGTAAGGATGTTTTACACACAGAATGTCATGTATGGTCGTATGTTTCTAGTGACCTGTGCTGGGGCAGTCTCCTTGTTAAGAGAGCAAATAAATAAATAACCCTGTGTTCCAACATTAGTTATCTCAAAAGGCTTAAAATGGTCACCTCTCATAACATCTCAGAGCTGGCATTAATACGAAGAATCAGTGGGGTCAACAGGAATCTGAACATACCAATCCTTCTCAAAAGATGCCAGTAGCCTTTCAACATATGCATACAGGGCTACACTTTATTAGGAGAACGACAATTGCCCTAAAATGCAAAGTTAGAATAAATGCCCTTCTCAGGCAAGAGGAAATTCAGAAATTCAGCTAAAATGCAGGGTCTACTGAGCTTTAACTTAATCCTTTTTTACATCAGTCACAATCTTTCAGAGCAGAAGGAACAAATGTCAAGTTTTCTTAATTCCTCAAGGAAAAAATAAAATTCAGGCAGCTATTCAGGTAAAAAAGGGTCAAGGTTGACTTTGCTTATGCTGTGGATTCAAGCAGCTGCCCACTTAAACTCCTTTGAGGCCAGAAAAATGGCTCATCCGAACACCTTCACTGTGAGTGCCTCCGGGAGGATCCAAGTAAGGAAGAAAGACCAGCCAAAGTTTAATTCAATTTTATTTTCCACTTTTAGTATTTTTTCAAATTATACAACATGCAGTCTGCCAGAATATCCATGTATCTTCATTTTAGAACCTAGGAGATAACCAAAATTTTCCACGGGCCAGGGGAGGGTTACTTCCAGGACTTTTGTCACATGGACTATAGTACAACATTACTTGGTATAAACTGCCATTCTCCCCTCAAACCCCCAAGACAAGTTTGTCCACAACTTTTTTTTTAATGAAAGCTACTGTACAGATACAGAAAGCCCAACACACATCTGCGGTACACACAATACACTTTACAAGCTAGACATGTATAATTCTACAGAATGCCCTATTCCCCTTAGGTCTGCACACAATGAAAAGTATTTAAAAGTGATACACAATTTGTAAATAAGTGAGTAGACTTCGTGGAGCAGTGCCTCCTTCGGCAGTTACCTGACCCTTATTCAATACTTTTGTTTAAAAAGTCTACATTGTTAGGGTTAAATGAAGCAATTTGAGACTATGATGGTTCCTTTAGCTTGCTCAAGATATTCAGGATGAGATAGTAAAGTGAAATCTTTCCCCTGTCCCCTGCAATGAAAAACTGACCCAATATGTCATATAGCTAGAGTCCAAATGTCTCCTGTCCTGCTAAAAAATGCACTTCAAAAGAGGGGATTGTTAAGAACTTTTATTTGCTTTCAGTTATTAATAGAGAAAAGTAGAGCTTCCTTATATAAACTTGAGGGCTTCAAAAAGTCACTATATGCTACATTCTAGACAAACTTTTTTCTTCATTTATCCCAGTATTCTATAAATTCTAATTTTCTTTATCATACGATTCTATTTCCTTTGGGAGTCTTAATCCACTCATTGTTCTGCCTACTACCTCCTGTTCAACAAAACCAAAGTGTATATAGCATTTCAAAAAATGATACATTTGTACAGAATTCTCTAGTAAATGATCAAAACACATTTGGCATGAATATATTTTAATTTCCAACCATATCTCGATATCTCAAATAGCATTCCTCTAATGTAGCAACACACCGTCATCCTGCAGGTAGGGATTGTTTGTATAAACCACCTGGCTGTTCTCTTACAGCAAAGAGTAAATTTTCAAGAAGTAGCATGAAACACAAAATGATTCATAGAAGACAAAATGACACATGCACGCACACACCCGCAGAAAGCAGCATACCACCAAAAACATAATCACAGTCTTGGTCGTTCAGAAGTGTGGTTTTTATAGTCAAAGCAGAGGGAGCAATATCTAAAAATAAAAACTGTATATTGTGGCTTTTTAAAAAAGTGGCCTACAGAAAACTTGGTCCGAATATAATAACCGACTTATTGTACAAAGCAATAGTTAGAGATCCATTTGAATATACTATATAATCTAGTCCCGTAATCTGCCCACCTTTAATCACAGTACAGGAAAATCAGATTAGAGGTCCTATAAAGACTGAAGCTAGGTGAACTGACTGGTTGATCAGCAACTAGCAGAATTACCTTTAAGAGACATCAAAGCCAACTTTCTCTGTGAATCAAAGTAAAGCAAATTTTGTCAGTCCCTTAATAATAATACTCACGACTACAAGTGAGTATTTCTTTTGAAACATGAAAGGGCCAAGAAATTCTTTAGAAGTAGAAGAAGGGTACCAAGGGAAAAATTACTCTGAAAGAATCTAAAATAATCCATTTTAGATGGATATTAACAAGAGCCCCCCCCCAAAATTACTGACCTTTGTTCAATTTCCAAATGCCAAATAATACAGTTGCACAACAGAGAAGTGGTATGACAATTATTAATTGGCAATCCTCTTGAAGACCAATGTTTTAGCTTCTGCAGAGGCAAACGTATTAACAGAGTTATGCGGCATATGTTATTACTTGATAGCGTTTGCAAAACCTGCCCTATGAGGACCTATCAGACTGCAAATAGCAATTGAGTAGGTATATTCAGCAGGTACTGGCAACAAAACCAAATGGAATGAAAAAAATGTTTAAATGAATGCAAAATTGCCATCTTTGTGAAATAAATACTTTAAGAGAATTCGTCCTCCCCTTTCTCCTCCCCAAACCAAAACACATATAAACAAAGTGCAACACTTAACAAATAAATTAAGTCAAAGCAGGTTTCCTTTGTTAGGGAAATTTTATACAAGAAGAATCTAGAAGCCAGTGCAAAGTTGCACAGTCCTTAGCACTTTTTATACATTTAGACACACACATACACAAATTATCTTTGACCCACACAGCCATACATAAAACCCCAAAGTCCCCCCGGCACACTTTTCTTTCCAGTAGTGACAGCTGCAGGGGGCAGTGCCAGCTCACTTATCTTGGGCACCACAGGATGGGTGCTTTCACTGAGATTGGTTTGGATGTCATTGACTTACCCCCAAACGTGTCAAAACAATTAGGAGCAGAAAAGACCAACTTAATTGTAACTTTGTCACTTTCCTTGAAAACTGTACTACTTGCATAACTGGAAGTAAGATTCATGTATTTGAAAAAGTAGTGGCTAAATGTAAAAACATCCATCTATACTGATTTCTTCCAATTGTGCCTAAGATGAAACTTATTTGGTGCCAAAGGAAGAGTTCAAATAAACAGTCTGCAATGATGGGTTAAAATAACAACTTACTCATGGCAACTTATTCATAGATAGGTGTAAAATTTTGTCGATTACCTCTCCCACCCCCTACAGGGCTTCCTTTTTCAACTTATTGGAATGATGATGGATTTCTTCAGCAATACTCCCTCAAGCTTAAGGTGGTTTCCTAGGTAAAGAAGCCATCCCTAGTATAAGCTATAGAACCAGGGAGCAAGCAGGGAGGAGGGAGGCAGCCTGGTTTCCACTCATCCAACTCGGCAGCATTTTCAGCATTTCCAAAGGAATGATGTTCAGACTGGGCAGGCCACGACCAGTCGTGGCGGTTCACTAGCAAGCAGCTCGGAGGAGAATTCTATGACTTTTTATGTTTACATAGATGTGTTAGGATGAACAAATTCTACATTGCTACTGTCAGATTGTTTTTCTGCCCTGAAGAAATTTGCTTTGCATTTTAACAGGTGCCATACTAAAAAGTATATTTTACAGATCCAAAGATGTGACCAGGATATTTCAAAATGCTTCTTTGGGGTAATTTGTTTTGGAAAAGTGTTCCAGGATGAAAATTTGAACCTTATAGCAGCACTTTTGTCCCCTAAAAATATAAAGTAATGTGTTTATTTTACAGGAAACCAGACAGTTGAGGCAGAGAGCGTGGTGACCCGCCTCCACGGCACTTGGTTGTTCCCCTCCAGGGAAGGGCACGTGAGGGCACTCAGATGGGACAGTACACTGCTGACAGGAGGTTCCAGGGATGGTCCAGAGACCACCCAGCGCCCCAGAGGCTGAGTCAGTGGTAATGGTTCTGAGTAGCAAATGCATCTCCTGCAATCATCTCCCTCAGATTTCTCAGGAAGAGAAAAGTCCAAGCACACGTCTGTACACAGAAATTCTACATAGCTCAGAAATATCTGAAACTGGTATACTGCAGATGGCTGGGGTGAGCAAGTATAAAAAAAAGAGCAACTGAAGGGGAAAAAAATAAAGGGATGGGTGATTAATGTAGTCCTTGACATGCTACGTGGAGTCATATCTGTTGAAAGAGAACCAGAGAGAACACAGGAGTTAGAGGACACAGTGAAAGGGCACTCTTCAGAAATGTTTTTTTAATTCTAGATGTTTAGATCAGAACAAAATATTCAAGACAAATACAATGTGAACCACATATTTACTTGTAAATTTTCTAGGGGCTACAATTAAAAAGAGAAAAGGAATAGGTAAGTTTCATGTTAATAACATTTAGCTCAATACATTAAAAAATATTATCATTTCAATATGTAACCAATATTACATGCTAAGATATTTTACATTACACTATTACTATTGAGATATTTTGCTTTTTTTTTTTTAAGTGTTTGCAATCTGATGTCTATTTTACACTTTCAGCTCATCTCAATTTGGGCCATATTTCAAGAGCTCACAAGACACATGCGTTGGTGGCTAATGCAATGAATGGCACAACCTCCTGCTTCCTGGGTTTGGCACTAAGGATTTAGTCCTGAAAGTCTCAACATTTTCTCCCCAAAGTCAAGATCTATTGAAGCTATGGATATGCAGACAAATATAATGCATCTTCTCATTCCCATGAGGAATTCAAACATTTCTCATTTGCCACGGGTTGGCATGGTAAGGAAGGTCAGAATTGGCTCCTCACCCAGGCTCTCTTTAAAAAGAAGCTCCTGGCTCCAAAAATTTCATTATCCCATGATGTAGGGGAAACATAACTTTTGGAACCAGGAGCACCCCCTTTGATTTCACTCCACTCTCCAGGATGAAAGTCTGGACTGGTCCTGACTCAGGCCAGCCTGAGTGGCCTCTGTCGGCCTGTGGATGAACTCCAGTAAGCTCAACTTTCAGAACACAATGAAAGGTTCAGCCTCCTTCCTCCAGCGATACCCAAGGTCTGGCTAAGATCTTGCCTATGGGTTTTGTGTGCAGCTCATGGTGCTCTGGGGATGGGGGTGGAGGTAGGTAGAGCTCATCCCTAAGGAACTTCCAGAGTTACCAGGTACAGGAAATACGTTTGACACCAAAAAAGCTGACTGCCCTTTTGACTTAGAATATTGCCATACCCTGACACACTGTGCTTTCTGTTTTGCCTCTAGAAGACTTTTATATCCAAACTTAGGGCTCAACTGTGGTAAATATCTCAGATTCCAGCTACAATGCTCTTTCCCTAATTTTCTTTTTCATTTTGCTTCATTCTCCTGACTTACATGTTATAATATTGCAAGCAACCTTACATATTTTGTAAGGTTGTAAATAGAAAAATGTGGGGTCTAGAAAAGTGTTATAAACATAGATAAGCGCAAATGGTGAAAAAAGGAAAGAGAAATATAGAACAGAGAGAGAAAAACATTTAAAAATACCCCCTCCTCCCTAGCAAACAAAATAAATATTCAGAGACCTCATTCTGTAACTACCACCTCTCAATCCAACAGTATTATCTCCCACAATTATAAAATTGCTCAATTAAAAAGGGTTTAAACAAACTTACATGGTGATATACCTGTCATTTTTGGAGGTCACAGAGAGAAAGATTTGTCTTTAGGAAGAATGTTTAATATTTAAAATTTAGTATTTTGACTTTCTGGTAAGATTTTGTGCTTATTGTTAGAACGAGAAATGGAAAACCTAAATCATCATTGTCATGAATTGTCATTTAAAACCCATTTTGAGCTAAAAACCAATAGGAATGCTGTCTGAATACCACTGCTGACATCCCCATTTCACTGCTGACAGGTTCGTTTTTCCAAGCACATTATCCCCCTGGTCAGATGAGATGGGCTTCCTACATGCCTGGGGAAGGGAGGTGCAGGGCACATACTTTAAATCGCAGGATTATAGCCTGATGCAATGCTTACAGCCAGCCCATGTTGACATAAGGAGCATTAGGCACACAAACCCAACCAGTGGCCTCAAGAACTCCAGTGGACCATGAAGTGACATAATTTACACTAGACGGCCTTTCAGTCAAGTCCCCAGTTCTCTTCATCATATGCAAGATCCGGCACGTTTTGGCTAATGGTTTAGAAGAAATAGGGGGCCACAAAGGAGGCCCCACCTGCTTTAGTCACCTAGAGGAACTAGAGAGGAGAATGAGACTGTGGCAGGCTGATGGAGGGAAAAACAGAGTAACTTTACCAGTGAAAGATCCTTTAATCACCAAGAGGTTGTTCCTCTTCCTGCTTGGTCAAAGATCTTTACGAGCCTCTTCACTAAAGAAGTCTTTCCAGCAGGCCCAAGAAACACGGGTTCAATGAGGACTCTCCTGTCTACCCTCCCCACCTCTGGATGTCCATCTCTTCAGATAAATTCATGAAAGGAAATCGGTATGATTGTAAAGGTAAATGGTTGAGCCCTAAGACAGACCATTTCTGACAGGTCTGATCCGGGAGAGGTTGGGGAATCTTGAGAATATGTAAAACCCAGTTCTGTGGATCCTCCATTAAATGTTTCAGAATAGTCACTCACTCACCCAGAGGCAGGAGACTGGACTAACCTATTATTGGACTGTCCCCAAGAGTGTGCCAAAGCCAAGATGGTAATGCAGAATGGCAATGTGTGACCAGATTTAGAAGGAAATAAATCACCTCTCTTTAGAAGGGGTGGGAAGGAAGCTAATTATATAAGGGTTTTGCAAGAAGTAGTTAGAGATTGTTTTCCCCTCAACTTTGGCTTTTGCAATTGCTTGCTCTGGATTTACGCTTAATCCAAACAGTACATAGTTTTATCTTCTCTTTTGCCTTTCTACAATTCAGTCCCCACATTATAAGAATTACCAATTATACTCTACTTATCACTGTGAAACAGAAGTAGATTTATCTCACTGGAGCTCTGGTGCGGCAACAACCTTGGTGGCTCTGAAGGCCCGGCTCCAAGAAGCACGAAGCTGAGGAGTATGTAGGCACGGCGGCCCTCTGCACTGCAGAGCAGGCAGGAATTCTTTCTTCCAGGTGCTTCCTGAGCCTTCCCTTTGGACTTGGAATGCCAGTTTCAAAGTCCTCTGCCTCAAAGGCACCCACCTAGTTAGTTCTGCCCTCCTCCCCGCAGTCCCACCTCCCACCTGCTCACTAGCTGACGTTCCTGAGAGCCCAGTTTTGGCCAGGTACTCTTCTAAGACGTCTTTCTCTTCTTTCATGGTCTCTCAACTCCAGACAAGCCTATGACACTATGATCCTAACTTCTCCCTGCCACCACTTCCTTAGCTGTTCAATGGCCAAAAATCTCATCCAGAATGACAAGGCTGGATTGTCTTCATACACTTCAACCAAAATAACTCAGAATGCAAATGCAGCTGGGAGAATCCACTGTTAACCCAGACATCAAAGAGAATTGCAAACATGTAAAGCAATGCCATTTGGCTTTTTTCATTGTTATTGTTTTAGAAAATGTTGATTTTTTTTTCTTAAATTAAAAAATGTCACTTCTGGGAAACATGTATGGGCTTATTATAATTTTGAAATGAATCTGACAATATTCAACTTTTTGTTCTAATTCCTGACATGATGCAATTGACAGACATAGCCCATAAATATGGAAGCTCCTTGATGTCATTGATCTTTTTTCTTACGAGTATAAAGGTTCCCAAGGCCAAGGACTTTGGGAACTGCTACAGAGATCAGAGTTCTTAGCCTAGGATCTAGTGCTCACAAGTTGTAGGATGCTAACACCCCAATCCTCCTGTCTGGAATATAGAATGAGGCCAGCAGGGCAGACTATGAAGACAGCCCAGACCAGCACAAGTGCCCTTTTGTGCCAGACACTGGTCTAGGCTTACTGTACATATGAACATGGTTCATCCCCACAGCCCTCCAGGGGTAGGTTTTGTCACTGTCCATATTGTACACAGGACACTGAGGTACAAAGAGACAAAGTGACTTAGCTAGTGTGTGAAAGCCAGGATTGAAACGCAGGCAGTCCAGTGCAGATCCTGAGCCCATAATGCCCCTGCTACCCTGCCTGCACACGCACTCTCATGATCCAATCATTAACTGCTAGGGTTTTCAAACAGCAGTAGCAAGCTGAATGGCCCAGGGTTTAAATGCAGAACACACTTGTGGCTTAAGGACCCTACTGTGCCCTTGGCTATGCACTGGCTCCTTGGTTTCACCATTTCAGAAGGCTAAACCTGAGAGCAACTCCTTGCTCACCCTCCGTGTGTGGCACGGACCTATTTCTGCTGTGGGCAGAAGCCAACATGCACATCATAAGTATATATTAAACATATCATTTGTGATTGGGGTGCCAAAGCCAGGAGGAAGGTCAAAGTAAACCCCAACAATGGTGCAAGGCAGGCTGGATCCAAGTAATTAGGACAGAGAAAACAGTAACAAGAAGGAAAGTTAGGGAGTACTTCAGAGAAGCCACGAGACAAGAGCGTGAGCACATCCCAGGTTGGGAAGCTCGACCTGAACCTAAGGAGACAGCAAAGCCCTTGTTGTTGTCCAGCCCTAGACAGAAAACTCCACTCCATGACAGAGGGAGAGGCACGGGGTTGGGGTCACAGAGCAGAGTGCAACTTTCTCAGTTCAAAAAAAGAAGAGCCAGCATCTAAGTGGACAAGAAGTTTAGGACTTCAGCCAAGGGCAGTGAATGCAGAAAAGGGCTGCGGGCATTGAAAGTCAAGGAACTCTGAAGTTTAAGTGCTAGTGCTGGAAACTACTGGTTTTCCTATCTCCACTGTACAACCTGGAATTTCTGTTTGGGTATAGCTTACTATGAGCAGACTTTGTGGAACAGAGTCCTTTACGCATTCCAAATGCCTGGGTTTGTGGGCAGGCTAAAGACGCCACAGGCAGCAGCCCACGGGCAACAAAGGGTGGAGGACTCCAGGCCCTCAGTCACAGCTGACCATCGTGGCACCAAAAGGGATGGTGGTAAAGCTGATAAAGCTTGACAAAGTGCCTGTTTGCATCCTACCATTTAAGAAGTTAGAAGTATTTATTAATAATTAAATATATGCACAACAAAGGTCCCAAAGTCATAAGATGTGTGGAAGACAGAGCCATCCTGCAGTGATGTCACTGATCCAGGGAATATCACACATGTCAGCTGTGCAGACACCTGGGCTCCTGTGGGCTCTGGGCGGCAACAGGCCCGGAGCCCTGCCCCAAACTGCAGCAGCACCTTCCCCGGGCGGCTTTCTTTGTGCCTCCAACCGTAGAAATCATCGTGGAAAAACAGTGAAAGAGTCCCTTCTGGCTATACCACTGCGATTTTTGATTTTATCAAAGTTTACCAGAACTTTATTAAATATGATTTCTAGGCTTAATGTATACATGGTTTTTGATAAAGTACAGTTCTCAAATGATCAAAGTCTTCATTTGCATAAACCACATGAGAGGCATCCTGGGTCTTCAATTCACTTCACAAAACTTTCACTTGCCATGATAATCTCCAGCTTGAATCTGGGCACGCTGGAGACCTTCCTGCTGACCCCCTTGTACCTGCACACCACAGTTGCTCTGTGCTGTAAGTGAAGTGGTACAACTTTTTTTTTTTGAGAGAGAGTCTCACTTTGTTGGCCCCGGTAGAGTGGTATGGTGTCATTGCTCACAGCAACCTCAAACTCTTAAACTCTTGGGCTTAAGCGACTCTCTTCCCTCAGCCTCCCAAATAGCTGGGATGACAGGCACCTGCCATAAACCCAGCTATTTTTTTGTTGCAGTTGTCATTGTTGTTTAGCAGGCCTGGGCCAGGGTCAAACCCGCTGGATTTGGTGTTATGTGGCCAGCGCCCTCACCACTGAGCTATGGGCACCAAGACAAGTGGTACAACTTTTCACAACTTTAATCAATAATCTTTAGGCTAAGAAGGAAAGAGCTGGACTTATCAGAAAAAGTGATGTATTCCAAGTAGATGAAGACAAAATGAGTTGATGACATGCTGTGGTTCTGCAACAGTTTCAGCAGAGAAAGAAGTGATAGAACTGAGCCAGGCAGCAGACACGGAGCAGGGCCTCCCGAGCCAAAAGTGCTACCTCCTGCCCAGCTCTTTGTTATCAGTGAAAGACCACCTTTCATTAAATTATGTTTGTTTGGTGGTTTGGATTTTTGATTGGGAGTTATATTTTAATTTCATTTCTACATTTGTTTTGACTTTAAAGATCTGCAAATAGGAAATGTATACTACTTTAAATTCGTAAACACTTAAGAATTTAAGAAAATAATTTAAATCAACTCTGAGAGTTTGTTAAGACTTTATTCCTTTAAATATACTCTATTTACTGCTCAAGTTTGAGACAAAATGGTTTAAATATAGGAAAACCAAAAAAAAAAATTAAAAATAAACCATTCTTTCAAACTCTCGCAAAACAGCCAAAATGTCAGCAATGCCACACTGGCGCCACCTGGTGGACACATTTGAGAACACACACACACACACACACACAATTTGCCAAAGCACTGCCAGGATAGGAACAGCTCTCCAGGGCCCTCAGGACCAAGAAACTGGACAAATATTTAAGTGGATGACTACATTAAATATGGGGCCTCAAATAAGCACTCCTGCTGACCCCCTGAGTAGATTTCAGACCTTCTCTATTCTCAAGCCTGAGACCTCATCTCCCTTCCCCCTTCCTATCTGTTAAGAACCTGGCTTCTTAGTTGCCTAAGAAAACAAGCACTAAAAAAGCCCCATCTCACCTTCCTGCACACCTCACCTCCTCCCTGCACCTGTGCTTCCTACCCTCCCCCACTCGGCTAGATCACTACCAATGTGCATACAACTAAGCTGTAATATCTCCTACCTTACAAGAGAAAAGCAACCCCAGCCTAACCCCATGTTCCTCTCTGCCCTGAATCCAGCACTAACCATGTCCTGCTCAGGACACCCCCGCCCAGCTGCCTGGGACAACTTACTACAGCCCCTAGCTGGAGCCCAGCTCTTACTCTGGGCCCTCCAGGGTCCAGAGTGGCCTTTTCTAGTCATGAACAGGCCCCAGTAGTCCCTCACCTTAGATTACAATCTGACTCACTCACCTTGGCCTCAAAGGCTTCACTTACTTGGGCCCAACTCCCTCCCCAAACATTCTGATAGTGATGGTCTCTCAGAACTCAGAGCCTCCGGACACAGCTGCCTTGCTGTCCTGCCTCAGATGCACCTCATTTATCCCCACCTCTGAGAGCGCATCCACATCCCTCTCTCCACATTTTTCACTGGTCAGTTCCCCACTCAAATGTCACCCCCTCTTCTGAAATAGTGTCCTCATCTCTATTCTATTAACCCTCCCTTATTTCTTCCTGAGCACTTAACCACTACTTCAAGTTACCTTGTTTATTTTCTGTCCATGTCCCCACAACAAGCACATCACTGCACAAGAACAGAACCTTCTTTGTCTCATTCACTATTAAGTCAGTACAGCTCAGGCTGTTGGTCCCTGATCCCATGTGGCAGATGAGGAAATGGAGGAAACGGAAATCAAGCAACTTGCCCATCGTCAAATGGAAATCATGCACCAAGGCCAGAGCTAAACCCAGGTCTAGACAATTCCAAATCCCATGTCCTTAGCTTGCTGCATGGAACTGTCACAAGTGCAGCTCTGGGGCTTGAAAATGGCATCCCACACCCCCTGAGAAAGCCCCTCTGGATTTAAACTAGATAAGATCAGATAAAGGTTTATCCTGGGATCTTTTGATTTTTACAAGTTGGCATCTTCAGTGGCTCTGAAATCTTGAGGATAAACCACCCTTGAGGATAATATAATCACCCACTGTGATTATATTATTTGAACCCTAAAAGAAAGCAGAAGACAATTTCAAAGATATCCAGATACCACCCAAGTAACAATACCCAGCTCTGGCTCTAGCAGGAGGGTTCCGAAGAGTTAGCAACTGAGATCATTCCCACCCTGGCAGTTGACACTTCAGCATGAAAATCCCAAAGGTCAAAAAAGATGATCTCAAAAAGGTCTTGCTCTCGGGGCAGTGCCTGTGGCTCAAAGGAGTAGGGCGCCAGCCCCATATACTGGAGGTGGTGGGTTCAAACTCAGCCCTGGCCAAAAACTGTAAAAAAAAAAAAAACAACGGTCTTGCTCTCATCTAAGCAATGCATTTCACATATCTAACTATATTTTTAAAAATGATCTGGCATTTTGTTACTTCCAGTTCTACTACCCCACCCTCCATTGGTCGCTACCCCTTTTTCAATCTCCACTGACAAATGCCTAGTCATTTCTTAAAATTGGTAAATGTTCTTTTTCTTAGCTTACAAATACGCAAATAATATTATCTTTAAAATCTGTTACATTGGCTTGGCGCCTGTGGCTCAAGTGGCTAAGGCGCCAGCCACGTAAACCTGAGCTGGCGGGTTTGAATCCAGCCCAGGCCTGCCAAACAATGGCGGCTACAACCGAAAAATGGCCAGGCGTTGTGGCGGGCACCTGTAGTCCCAGCCACTGGGAGGTGGAGGCAGGAGACTCACTTCAGCCCAGGAATTGGAGGTTGCTGTGAGCTGTGATGCCACAGCACTCTATCCAGGGTAACAGCTTGAGGCTCTGTCTCAAAAAAAAAGAAAAATCTGTTACATCTGCTCACAGAAACAAACTCAGACATGGGCCTTGCCTGCTCTGTGGTAATAATTCACTGCTCTAGAGAAACTAAAATCTGTCTTGTAACAACCATATGAACTGAAGGAAACTGTAAACCAACATCTATCAACCAACTCCAGTGTGCCACGTTCTGCACTGCTCACCCATGAAGCAGCTAACGTATTTATTAAGCATTTATTATACGCTCAGGAGCACAGCCTCAAGCCTGAAGCCTCACCGCAATGCCAATGACCCAGGTGAAAGATTCTCCCCTTCTCACAGAGGAGGAAACAGACTCTGAAGTTAAGTAACTCAACACTTAAGAAAGTGAAAGACCAGCTGGGTGAGGTGGCTCATGCCTATCATCCTAGCACTCTGGAAAGCCAAGATGGGTGGATTGCCTGAGCTCCCGGGTTCGAGACCAGCCTGAGCAAGAGCGAGACCCCATCTAGCCAGGCGTTGTGGTGGATGCCTGCGGTCCCAGACACTTGGGAAGCTGACGCAAGAGAATCACTTAAGCCCAGGAGTTTGAGGTTGCTGTGAGCTATGATGCCACCGTACTCTACCAAGGGTAAGTAAGGATAAGGGTATTTTTCTGTCTCAAAAAATAAGTGAAAGACCTGACAAGGGAATACAGGAGGGGCGTTGTCCAACACCGGGCATTGTTTACACTGGTCCCGCCAACCGTAAACGGGGCTGGTTTGCCTGTTTACTTGGAGACACTGTGAGAAAAGCACCTAGCCACAGGAGCTGGATGGAAGAAGAGTATCAAAGAGACTCCAATTTCAGATTAAAAATCATCAAAACCAGCTCGGCGCCTATGGCTCAGCGGGCTAAGGCGCCAGCCATGTAATGTAAACCTGAGCTGGCGGGTTCGAATCCAGCCTGGGCCCGCCAACCAACAATGATGGCTGCAACCCAAACAAAAATAG
>CAUYON010050889.1:0-32010 GCA_963573935.1 Arctocebus calabarensis | reverse complement strand
CATACTGAGTCTCAGACTCAAAGCATTCTATAATAGACATACTCTTATTTGACAATGTGAATGTTACTTTCTTTGCATTATTATTATTAATATTGCTTAATATTTCGATGCAGTAATTGTCTGATTTCTTTTCTGAATGTATTTATCTTCGTTCATTCTTTACAAGGTTTTTGTTTCTAGTCCTTATCTTAAACATTGTTATTTTAAGCCTTTTTAAGCCTTTTTAATTCTATGAAGAAATTTTAAGCCTTTTTAATTCTATGAAGGCAAAAAGTGGAAACCTAATAAACACCTGAATATGTAAAAAAAAATAAATAAAAAATAAAAGAGAATATCATCCCAGGGTAGTCATCATTCAGAATGATACTTTCCCTGGACTTTCAGAGAGCGTTAGAGGTGTTGGAGACCCAACCATCCTGAGAAATTTACCACTTCTAAGTTTCCCTGAATTATTCAGGGAAATTAGCAACTAAATTTTAGGTATTCTGCTTCATTTTAATTGATATCAATTTACTCAAAAGTATAAATATGGTTTTTAAAAGTTTTGAGACCTCCCTCATATGGTTTCAATTCCAATTTTAAAAGAGTATAATATGAAATAGTTTTATTAATTCTGGCTTGTTGGAGCTCTTACTTAGTTTCATTGAATATTTTTCCCCTCAAACAAGTGGCGTAATACCTATTTCGAGTTCATGATCATCCTGCGATGTTCTGATTTGGGAGGGCGGGCAGCACATGGCACAGCGGATGGAAATGTGTCTAGAGACATTTCCATGTGCTGTGTAGCAGGTCTGGAGCGCCTATGGTCACAAGTTTCCTGAGGATTTGGATTAAAAGATACATAGGGTGCTTTCCGTGGCCTTTATTCAGGGTGTCCAAAAATGAGTAAGTGTTAATATTGAGCTGTTAAGAGGAGAATGCAGTCAGGACAAGTCTCTCTGTGGAAACCTTTCGGAATCTAACTGTAACGTATTCATGTTTCTGAGTACTTTCATGGCACCCTCTGGATGGAGCCTCCCCACACACACATAATAAAGTTACGTGTCATCTGTCTGTCCTGTGCAAGTTCAAGCTAACAGCCAAAGAAAAGACTGTCTTCAATTTAGTGATTTCCTCACGGTATGACCTCACGGAAGGGGCGTTCAGTAAACATGCTCTACCTGGTACTAAATTCCTGAGGTCTTTTCTGTGGTGTGCTGAGAAGCAAGGCAGGGCCTACTCTGGGTAGCTGCCGTGAGAATTACTTGGTGCCATCAATAGCTCTTAGCACCTGCCTCACAATCCAAGGCTGAGAACTCCGCCCCACGAGACAGAAACAAATGTCACCAGAAAGCCACATAATTTGTATACTTTCATGTACAAACAAAATTGGGGGAAACTAAAAGAAAAAAAAAGGAGAAAAATTAATTTGTTGTTGCATTTTACTTCTCATATCCCTTGGTTGTTGGTACCTCTTTCAGAATCAAAGTGGGAGAAACCAATTAAAACAGTCTCATGTATGATCAAAAGCAAAATAATTCCCGGGTAGAAAAGCTTTCAGCTTGAATAGGAAGCAGAGCTGACGGCCAAAGGTCACTGCTTCAGCTTTTCATCGGTGCCATTTTTTTTAATCCTTCTGCACTGACTTTATTTTATCATTTTCAGCACCTATTTAAGTAATTCAGCCCACTCAATTATTCCCTAACAAATTTTTATTGATGACCTCCCTCAAGTATGGTACGTGGGTCGCTTGCTATTAGCTTAATGTCATACAATTAATATCTTCTCGGTATTCCTTCTTTATTCAACAAGTGGTACTGGTAAGGGCCAACCCATCTTTTAAAGGTAAACCTTATCCCAGTTAAACCTAAGAATGAAATCACTATAGATCTATTATTTCTCGGAACAGAATATTTCCATTTGCATAAAATAATTTTCCTTTGACAAGGTGCCAGGAAGAAACACCTCAGGCCCATTCTTCACAGTGCTCTTTCCATGGCATTAAGAACAGAAGAAATTACCATGGTGGCCTTAGAACTATTATTCTCTCTCCTGCACCCCTGACCCTCCTGATTTACAGTATCATGACTCTTGGAGAGCTTCCTCACCCAAGCGCCCAGCATAATGGACAGGTGTGATCTTCTACATGATGTAATTCACACGAAGGAGACTGGGTCACAGGTTGTAATGTTGAGTTCAAACGCAGAAACTATAACCCTTAAGTTGGTTGAGAAATAATGGCTGGAGTCAAAATTTAAATAAAATTTAAATCTCAACAAGTCAAATGACCAGAAGCCTTAGAGACAAGTGGTCTAGCAGAACCAGTGTCATGCTTAAAGGCCAAGAAAAAAAACAGTTGCTGCTCTCAGGGGCTTACTGTTGTGTTGGAAATGACACAGCTGCTTGAAGAGTGAATGCTTTTCTTTAAACAGTAAGTTAATCCTCCTGAATGTAAGAGTTTGGATCCATGGAGAAATGGGATAGTTGAACGTTGAGAAATAAAGACACTGTCCATCAGTAGACAGGAGTGTTAGTGGTTAATTTCACCTGTCAACTTGACCGGCTCACAGTGCCCAGATATTTGGTCAAGCATTATTCTGCTGAAGGTGTTTCTAGAAGAGATTTGTACTTGAACCTATAGACCGAGTACAACAGCTCGCCCTCCCTAGTCCGGGGTTGGGGGTTCCTCCAATATTTGAAGGTGTAAAGGGAACTCATCCTGCCTGACTGCCTCAGGACTGGGACACATTTACCTACCTGCCTTTGTGCTCAGGTTGGGACATCAGCTTGTCTAGGTCTTAGCTTCTGCCTGGAATTAAATATTGGTCTCCTGGGTCTCTCCCTTGCTGCCTCACCTGCAGATCTCGGGGCCTGCCCCTGCCATAATCACACAAGCCAGTTCTCTCCCTCCCTTCCTGCCTCCTCTGTCCATATATTAATATACATGTGTATGTATATGTACATATAATAAATATGTGCACACACATCATGTATACACTTCCTACTGATTCTGTTTCTCTGAGGAAACTTGACTAATATAGCAGGATTCAGGGGCAAAGTTCAGATCAAATTCACACCTATATCAAGAAGGCCCATCCTGCAACCCCGCTGTGAGAGACTGCTGCGTGCCTACAAAGAGCAGAATGACCCGTCAGAATTTGCTGCAGTCTGACCAGTGGTGCTGTTTGGCAACAAATCATATGATACCCCAGGGTGTAGACACTTTACATTTTCAGTGCCTCTAAATTGATTTAGAAATTTCTTAAATTGCCATTTAAACACCTGTGTTGGACACTTTCTGTTCTGAAGGGATTGAAGATGTCTTTGATGAAACAAAGTGCCAGCGTCTATAATGTATTTTTATTTCTTGCACCCATGTTCTCTCATCCTTACTTTAAATTTACAGATTAAAATATTTGGCCTACTTCTGCAATTATTTTCCTAAAATAAAGTCATCATTTTCTATTATTTGGCTATCATGAGAATTCCTCCCTATTTTATTGTAAATATGCACTGCAGTTATGTCTATAAAAAGGTAAGCTAGTGACTTTGTTTATCTCCCACTTTATTCCTCACCGTGCAACACAAAACTAGGGACATACTATTCAAGTGTTGCTAATTTTACATCATAGTATTTAGGTTATAGGCTGTCATGGAAAATAGTAATACTGAAGGACTTTGTTCTTTTAGGGAAAGGGCCATTGTATTTTCGGTTGTACACTGAAGAACTGTCTTGTATCGGGGGAAATTATGACTGTGTTATTTAATTGGAAAGTAAGAATAGTTTAAAGAGATATGTCTGAGTGCTAAGTTGACAAGGGGCAGACTTGGGATGGTTACTTTTGTATGTCAACTTGGCTGGGCCATGTGGTGCCCAAATATCTGGTTAAACACTGTTTCTGGGTGTGTCTGTGAGAGGGGTGTGTGAATCAGCTGAGTAAAGTACGTGCCCTCCCCATGTGGGTGGCATCACCTGGATGGAGCAGAGGGCAGAATGGCAGAGAACCTGCTCTCCCACCTGACTATCAGGCTGCGACACTTGTCCCACTTGCAGACTGGAATTGACTCCACCAGTTCTCCTGGGTCTCCAGCTGGCACATAGCAGATGGGGGAGTTTCTCAGCATCAATGATGGCATGAGCAAATCCCATATAGTGTGTGTTCCACTGGGTCTGTTTCTCTGGGGAACTCTGACTTACATGTCAGCCCTAATAGCTTAACAAAAGGTAAGAAACTGCAGAACAAGATTTGCTGGCTTCTGCTAGAGCAGGTAGTTCTCAATTTGCAAACAGAGTTAAGAGAACATGTGCAGGTGATCTTGAAATTCTAACCCATGCTCGTACTTCCTCAGCCATATAAACTTGGACAAGTTGCACAAGTTCTCGAAGTCCTGGGTCTTCATCTGTCATCAGGAGCTGGGCTAGTTTCCCAGGACCACTGAAACACCCCACCGGGTGCCCTCCTCAACTGAAACGTCTCCCAGAGACCCAGGCATCTGCAGGAGGTTCCCTCTGTGGCTCTGAGGGTGAATCGGTCCACACTGTTCTCCCGGGTCCTGCAGGTGGCCAGCAATCCTGGGGTCCCTGGACAGTTACGTGACTACCTTTCCTCTGTGTCTCTGCTCCTCCTCTTTATGGGTTACCATGGCGATCTTCATTCTCTAGGGATGGTAATCAGATGAGCCTTGCTCCACGCAGGTCACTTACCACAGAAGCCTTTGTGAAAATGGAATACCCTCCCCCCCACTTCGCCTGCTGACTTCCTGCTTTGACCTGCTTCTTTTCCTCCCTAACAGCATTTATTGCCCCCAGACCTGTTGTACACGTAGAGTTGTTTGTGAGTTTTCTCCCCATAGCAGATCATAAGTTCCATGAGACCGGGGAGTTTCTGCCTGTTTGGATCACTGCTTTGTGCCCCGCACCGAAGAGACAGTGAATAAATCACTGAACAAATAAACGCGTGAAAGGATAGACAGGGAAACGGGGAGGCTATACCAACTGCTTGGCGTGCGACAGATCTAGGATTTGGGTCCAGGTTTCTCTGACATCACAGCCCATGTTCCACAGCCCGTCCTGGGGTTTGCGTTAAAGCCCAACTGTCTCTGAAGGCCACCACCTCCCAAGACTCTAGAACTGGAAAAAGAGCCGAGTTTCTCTCCCAACCTGCAAGGCTTTATTTAGGACCAGGATTTTCCTTCTCTTTACTTACCTGAGGCTTCCTCCAGAAAAATATTGCTGTAGATAAAATGATCACTTTTCCAAGGCCAACATTTCTAGGGGGAAAAGTTGTCTCTGACACCTGATGTCGTTTTTCTAAACGGTCTGTGAAATGTCACAAGTTGGAAGGATAATCTACTGTCAGAGTTGGAAATTACCTGATAAGTTATTTTCATCCAAAATTTTCAGTTAGCTGAAAAAATATGCGTGGTCCTTCCTCCTAGCCAGTTAAACACAGGTGACCATTTATGTTCACTTTCGTTTCTGTTTTCTTTGCCTCAGAGTCATAGGAAATTTTTCCTCTTAAAAAAATTAGGAAAGTCCTCTGCATTAGAGTTCCTTCCACATTTCTTTTGTGTGTTCCATACCAGCTATTAAAATAAACTGATAAATGATTTTTTGGTCATTTATTATTTGAAAAACTCAATAACTAGTGGCTTAATATCTTTTGATATTTTTTTTCAGCTTCAACAAATAGGGACCTCTGTGTCTTTGTTTACTGACCAACTTTCTTGGTTTGCAAGTACCACAGTAGGAACAATTCTACATAAATGTCAGCTTGACTGGAGAAAAAGCCATCCTTAAAGAGTGTGACCGGGAAGAAATGGCAAGCTCTGCAGGTCGAGGGTCGAGATCTCGAGGGTCAGCCAAGACCAGGCTTATATTTGTCTCGTGTTTCCTTGAAACCCGTTGAGAATGTCTCCTACCAGAGAAGCATCTGAGCCCCTGTGCCAGGTTGTTTGAGGACAGTTTATCTTCACCTGGGCAGCATCTTGTGGCAGCGACAGGCCCATACCGCGGTTTCCCCTCCTGCACTCACTACCTCGTCCTTAAGGAAGGAAGAAGAAAACGTTCCCAACAGACGTTTGTTTATACATCCTGCATTTTATCCCACAAAATCACCCTACTGCCTCAAGGCTGCCGGGAGCGAAGTCCACCCGGGGGAGACGGGCGGACCCGGACCGCCCGCGGCGCCCAGCCCTGGGCAGCGGGGGCCCTGCGACCCTGGGCACGTCCAGCCGTCAGCACACGTCCCGGAAGGCAAGTCAGGCCACAGAGCTTCTCCAAATTCCTAGTTAGAAATACGGAGATTCCGTATTTTCTGTCTGAAGCTCACCTGCCACCTGCTCATCCCTGCCATCCGTGCAGGTAGAAAAGTAGAGGCTCCAACAGACGCGAAGGCGGGACAGTCCCTTTAAAGCATCTGGCCGGTTTGGCCAGCAGCGGCCTGGGCGACCCCCAGTCACCGCGGGAGCGCCAGGGGCGCGGGCGGCGGCTGCTGGAGAATCGCCTGTCCTGCCCACCGCCTGACCAGTGGGGATCGCGGGGCGGGACCGGCAGAGCCAGAGCCAGGGGTGCCCCGGGTGGGAGGGGCGCACAGGGCCCTGGACCCCGCCCTCCAGGTTACCATGGCAACTGGTTTGGCCGGTTACCTCTGGAGAGCGTCCTGGGGATCCCGCAGCCCGGTGTGAAATGCGTGGACCCAGCGCGCTTGTCTGCAGCCGGACGAGGCTGCCCGCACAGGGGCCCCTCCTGAGCCCTCCTTTTGGACCCCGGGGGTGGGGTCAGCAACTCCAGGGAGCGGGAGCCCTGGGACCAAGCTCTGTGCTGCACGCTGACCTTTCTGAGCAGCGGCTCCAGGCTGGGCCTGGGGCCTTTCGCGGGAATGTGTGTCCAGGTGTAAGCGCAGGCCCTACAATCCTGGGGCTGAGGCCTCATTGGAGACGATTTGGGAAGATCTAGATGAAATCTCACAAAGGCCCTTCCCCGGCAGGCGGCCTACGTTTTGAAACATCAGGTAAGAAGATGCACCAGGAGGTTCTGGTGTAAAGCTTGCCAGCTCCCTGCTTCTCCCATTCTCCCTCCGCTCTGCCACTGCCCTGCCCTCCTGTCCCCTGCAGGGAAGGGGCGGAGGGTGGTGTGAACGGGTGGAACCCCCTGAAAGCCCAGCACCTTCCCTCCAGCACAGTCTCGAGTCCTCTTAACCTAACTTCTAAAGGAACCTGGCAGCCAGGACTCACAGATTTGAGAAAGACCATTTAAAGCATTTTCAAGCTTTGCCAATTTATTTTCTATTGTTAAAACAACAACAAAAGAAAAAAAAAAATGCCTGGCTCCTGGAGTAGGTGACTTCACTCAGATGTAGGGTGCCTTTGACGCTCAGTTTCCCAGGCTGTCTAGGCAGAGAAATCGCGTTTCCACAGCAGATTGGGTAGAAGATTGCCCGTGGGCTCCCCAGAACTTGCAGATTTCTGCGCACCCCCCACGTGGTCCCATTTCTGTTTGTAGCAGGGAGCCTTCCCTAAAATACAAAAGCATCTGGGTTCTACTACCATTTCCCCAGGAGGAAGTGCCTTCCTGCGGTCTGGGCTGCAATCAGGGTGGCTATGGAAATCACTGTCTTACAGGAAGCCCTTTCCTGTGGAAAACTCCTTACTGTTCTTAGGCAAGTTGCCGGGACATTTGCCTCATCCCCATTACCTTCCAAACTGCCAAACTCACCCAGAAAACAATCTGTGGTCTAGCTGGCTTTCAGGAGCAGGGGACCTGAACCTCCACCCCTACAGCCACCGCTCAGGGGAAGCCCATACCCCTGGCTGGTCTCACCCGGGCTCAGGATGGCTCTCCACACCTAGGCCATACCACAGGGTAACACCTCTGGGACTCATTTCAGAGGCGGGAGGCGAACGACAGATATGAAATACATCCTGTGGAAAGCTAAGAAAGTGATGTGGAACTTCTTTTTGTAGCTATTAAGGACTTGGGAAGAAATTTAAATATGCTTAAGGACCAGATTCTCTAATTTAGCAAAGTCCAAATAATGAGAATTAGTCTGTGCCTATACTTAGCTCTGACAACACCTAGACGTCCCTTAATCAGTTATGTTTATACAAGTATCTGGAGAAATAAATACAGAAATGCTAAATATTACAAAGGATATGGAGGACAATACCATGACAAAATATAAAATAAAAGCACCGTGCATTTTCTGCGTGTGTGAATGATAACCTTTGGGACTGCATGACTACAACCATGGTAACAGCAGCTGCATTACTGAGCCTGACTTTGAGCTCTTTTGAAACCACCCAATACAGTTGAAGTCATTCAACCCTCATGGTCATCTAGGGATATTGAATTACTCAGGCTTAGATGGTTTCCTTGAAGTTTGCTTTATCAGTATCTTTGAGATGCTCTTGTTCAGGATACTAAAAAAATAGAGCCACATTTGATCTTCAAATACCTTACATATCACTTCAGAAAGCTCAGCTGTATGGCGGGCACCAGTAGTCCCAGCTACTCGGGAGGCTGAGGCAAAAGAATTGCCTAAGCCCAGGTTGCAGTGAGTTGTGTGACGCCACAGCACTCTACCAAGGGCAATAAAGTACGACTCTGTCTCTACAAAAAAGAAAGAAAGAAAGAAAGCTCAGCGTTATTTACACTTGTCTTATTTTTAATACGCTTAGACCTCAAGTTCATGAACTTTGATTTAGGTAAAGTAGCCACCACTCAATTTCATTAATTGTAGAGTAAGCAAATGGACAGCCTACAAATTTTAAAATTGGTCTCTTCGTGGACTCTAAGACTTAATAGTTCACTAAGTTTCAGGGCCAATTTTTATCAAACAAGGAATAATAAGTAGGTATTACCGTAGAATTTATTTAAGAGACATTACTGTACACTTTATTAAATACAAAAAGATAAATAACCCTAAATTGAAGTTTAAAACTTGCAAAGTTCCTCAGGCTGCTCATCAATGGCCTGGCATGCTCACTAGCTATTCCATGAGGTTGGTAGGCAAATATTATCATTCCTATCTTATAGACAAAGCACCAAAGATCAGAGAAATTAAGTTACTAGTCAAGGTCACCAGGCCTCTCCCCTACACGGTGAGATCTACATGTATAAATTTTAGTGGGTCTTTGGAAATAGATTCCATGCACCAGTTGGCAGAGCAAATAGGCAAATGAAGAAAAATGAGTCATCTGCACGTTTGTACATAGGAACGATTTTTAGTTCTAAATCAAAAGCTTGTTGTGTTTTGTTTTTAACCACACTCAGGTGCACAATAGAGAAAACACTCCCACTGAGTCACAAGCATGCCCTCCAGGGTACAGAGAGAGGGGGCTGGCTGGCTCGGGCTGAGCCCAGAGCACACTCTGAGGGCGCTGAACGGGGGAGCAAGCTGCAGGGAGGACGCAGGCCTGTTGAAAACAAGTCTACCCCCTAAGAGCTTGCAGGCCTAATTAAGGTTTTTTTTTTAACCTGATCAAAACATTAATTATTTTGCACAAATTGAGCAAACATATAGATGTCACATCCTATGAATGTTTCTTTCAACCGCTATCCTGGGAAGACAGAAATTAAAACAGCACGTCATTAAGGAGACTCCACGTCTGTCCTAGCCCTTGTTCTCTCGGGTAGTAAATCTTTACCGACCATTTTGTTTTTCTTTATAGTCAACCAGATAGGATATTATAATGCCAATTACTAATATTTATTGAACATCTACCCTCGTCAGGCACTTTACCTCTGCCCTCTATTTAATCTGTCAATAAAGCTACAAGATGGATTTGAGCATTTGCATTTTATGTGCATCATACTCAGAGAGGCCAAGAGTTTGCTCCAAGTTACACAGTTGAGCAATGGCTGGCCTGGAGGCAAATCCAAGTGCGCCTGCCTGGGAAGACCACACCTGCTCCTCTCCTGGGGCCTTCCCCCCATTGCTGATGAAGGAGGCAAACCAGGGAAGCAAGGACAGCCGCCCTGCCGGGAAAGATGCTGGGACCTGGCTGGCTCCCTGTGAAAACAGGGAGGGCTCCATTGGCCCCCCCCAAACCCAGCATTGCCGGCCGCCCTTCAGTGTGTGGCTGGCTAATGGGTCACATACCGTGCTGGCTGAGCCCAGGAAGGACTCAGAAAGGTGTTCCCAGAAATTGCGCTTGGTGCTCCTGTCATGGGCTTAATGACTACTAACGCAGACAGCGCACCTGCTGTAGTCAGGCGGGGGACCTGCCTCGCTCCTGAGGACCGCATTTTCCCAGTCTGAAGGGGAACACAGCCTTTTGTCTTGCATACGTATCTGTACATGTTCCTTCTCTGTTCATAAATGAAATTCTCTTCCCATCTTTACAAGGTCCTTTGAAGGGGATTCGCCTTTCTTCTCTCCTGTGTTCAGGGCCAATTTCAAACTTCAGTATAACCTGGACTCATTCTCCAGCAGCCCCTTCGTGCCCTGAGGAATCTCTTCTCCAGAATTCAGCTGTGGAAGGGAGGCGGTCTCCTGCCCCGGGAGCAACTTAAAAAACCACAGGTGTTTGGTTCCACTCTGCGATTCATTCAGTCTCTATAGGATGCGTATGAGGGATGTTTGTCAAATTAAAAGATCAACGGAAATTCTCTAAGACACTGAAACGGACACGCAGAGAGCCACGTATAGTGTCCCGCTTCCTCCGTCGGCCCAGCGGGCGCTCATTTAGGCTTATCTACTCTTACTTTATACGTAGTTCTAACAGACTTTAAAGTTTTCCTCAACCCATTATATGAAGAACAGCAGGCTAGATGGGGAGGGTTGTGTTTGCACAGAGTCGTCAGGGGGAAGGGACCCGGGAACACACCAAGAGGCAGGAGATGTAGAAAGATGTGACCAGCATCCCACAGGCATCTGGAAAACAAACTGACTCCCCGGGTGGTTCCCGGAGGACTAAGATGAGCATCCCTCACCAGAGCCAGGTTCAAGTTGGCTTCCTAATCTTTGCTTAGGAGGAAGAAAGGGTGTGATATTGGAATGATGCCTGTGTTATTCAAAAGTCATTTATAGGGAGTCCCTCATTACTACACTGTTTCACCAAAAACAACCCCAACCTTGAAATCTGTACCGGTCTGATGGAAGCTGGAGACGCAGGAGCTCAGCCCTCCCGCCTGGCTGGCCCTCTGCACACGCATTAGGGGACCGAAGACTCTCATCGCCGGGACTTCAGACACTTCGACTCACGTGCTCTGGTTTTTATTACGTGCTGCAGGCACTGTCTCTAGCCCTCAGTATAAATTATTTATGTGGAAAAAAGGACCATTTCCTTCTCTCACAAAAACAATACAAGCATAAAATTAGTATTTATGTTTAGTAAGCCCGAATCACTTATTCACAGTCACACTTTGTCTAATAGTGATGTTGAAAATAATACTAATCTCAGCTGGTGTTTTCCATCTTTACGGGCTCGACATGGTGCTAAATATTTACATAGCTTATCTTAATTAACATGTACTATAGTAGGTGTTTCAGACTATTGTTATCCCTGTTGTACAGATTGGGAAACTGAGGCCCAGAGATCCAAGTAACTTGGCCCAAGTCACCCAGTGGGGCATCCAGGCAGGAAGAGTTGAGGACATCGTCCTTCCTGTCTCCTCAGCTGAGAGGGGCGAGAAGCCGCCTAGAGCCTGACAGTTTTGCACGAGCTTAGGGCCTGGCTGGCGCAGGTGTCTGTGGTCAGAGACTCGGGCCTGCCGGCATCGGTGTCCATGAGAAGGGATCAGCTGACTGCACGTGGGCAGGAAGAAACTTCCTCCAAAATTGCAAACCACTTCTCTGATCAGATTAATATTGGTTTAATTTCAGCCCTGGAGCAGGCACCCAGACAGACATCAAAGGCATGAATGTGGCTGTGAAAACATGGCCTTTGAACGGGAGAAGTCGGCAGGGTAGCTGCAGGAAGTAAGTGAAAAACTGGAAAAGAGGTGCCCCTGGTGTGGTGAGTGTGAGGACGGCTCTGAACAGGTGCGCAGGTCAGCAAAGGAAAAGCCACCTCTGTCAACCTGGCTGCCAGGTGGGCTTCCTGGAGGAGATGACGGGTGAATGTGTCTTGTTGGCTAAGCCAGTGATGCCCCAGCAGAAAGGGGATGGACGGAAGTGCCAGAGGGGAATGCGGGTGGGATGCAGAGGGAGGGCGGGAGGCCTGTGTCTCAGGGTGAACTGCGGGGAAGAGCGGGACTCGGGCAGGAGGGAGGGCGTGTCATGGACGGTCTTTCTCTATGCCAGGAGTTTGGACTTCGGCCTATGGCCCAGGATGTCTCAACCCAGACACTGCACTGTGGACAGTAAGAGCCACGTAAGTCCTTGTTTGGGGGGCTGTCCTGTGTGGTGTAGAGGTTTTAGCAGCATCTCTAGAACTCTCTCTCTAGGTGCCAGTCGCAACAGCTCTCCCCAGTTGTGACCATCCAAGGTCCCAGGGGACAAAATGTTCTCCCTGATCGCCGCTGCTGTAGAAGGTGGGCAGCCTTGTCGGGTCGCTCGGCAGTGCAGGGGCAAGGCCAGGGTGGCACCACTGCCTCATGCTCTGGTGGCTTGAGGAGAAGCAGTTTCAGAGGGAGAAGTCGGGGCCAGAGAACCCGCAGGGCCCTATTTCAGTACGGGACGGGAGAGGGGGTAGTGCATTTATAAGGAGGGTTTGGTGTGAGAGCGGCTGACAACTGGCGGAGCCTCCTGTCGACTGTGTGTGAACCGGGGTGGCAGTGCAGCTGCCAGTGAGCAGAGCGGCACCCCGGACAGGGCTGAGGAGCTGAGATGCGGGTGGGCAGCGGGGTGGACCTGATGACGGCGATTGCAGAGGAGGAACGGGAGGAGCACCGTTAATGAACCTGAGCTGGAGTCTGACCCAGGAACTCGTTTCCACTGTGACTTCAGAGGCCAGCAGACACTTCAGTAACAATGTGGGGAGCCGCGTGCCTGTCCCCAGATCGCTGTCTTTATACATTTTCTAGTGGGACGTTGCTCCCATCCCAGGGAGTCCGTGTTTTCCAGAGCACACTTTGGAGGCCACGCTGAATGTCGAGGTTGAAACAGTACAACATGACCCTCCAGAGGACGATGGTTTCATTGCAGGAAAGGGGGAGATCAAAGGATAAGTTGGACCTCAGGGGACAGAGAGGGCAGCCGGTCTATGACTCGTCTCTCCCACCCTCGTCTTGGGGTGCTTGCCACCGCCTTCCTCCAGAACCATCCAGAACCACTTGTCACAGGGCAAGTGTCCCCTTCACCTGAACAGGCTGCAGCCCTTTACCTGGCCGGGCTCTGACCCCCTCTCAGGGCTGCCATCCGCGGCTCTGTCTCCGTCTCAGTTGCTGAGGGTCCCCAGGTGGTTGCTGGCTGAGCTTTGCTCTCAGACCCTGGAGAGCAGGGCTGTGACTCGTATTTCACAGCTACCCCTCGGGCCTCCTCGGGGCCTGGAGCAGTCAATGACTGTTTCTTCAATAACTGTGTGAGTAAATGAATAAGTGACGAAGGTGAGGAAGGATCACAGAGGTGGGAACTGTCGATGTTCCAACAGGTGGTCTCCTGAGGCTTTAAGAGACTGGAAGAGAGGGAGGTTTTACTAAGAGCTGGCTGGGCACAGGTCTAGGAAGCCTTCAGTGTTTTTTGTGGGGTTTAGACTTTCCTGCATGTGTGAGTAACCTTCACGGAGAAGCCAGTGGCGCATAAGTAACAGGTGCCAGCGTTCCCTAAGGTCAATCCTCCCAAACAAAAAATAGCATTTCATATTATACACTTTATGTGAAAATGAGATTTAATTGAAACTTGGAAAATAAAACAAAATATGAAATAAGTCATATGTGTAACACAAGTTTGTCTAATATGTAACACAATTCGGTTATGGTTAAAACTTAAAAATAATTTCTATTTATCTTTCTATACCTGGCTCATTTCACTTAGCATTGTACTTTTGAAAAATGGAAAAACACTTGACGTTAAGTGTTCCTACCCCAACAATGATAGCAACGATAATTAACAATTCATTTGTTAATTAGCTAGGTTTCACTATGCCACAATGTACACGCACTTTAAAGCATTGCCTTGTGCATGATCCATACATAAAATTTTATCTGTCAACTTTAAAAAAGTTATAAACAAATAATTCTTAGGATAGAAATTCTTGGTAAAATTATTTGTTGTAAAAATTTTCAGACTATGAGATATGATGCTAGGGCATTCGGTATCCTTTTCATGTTTACTTTTGCTATATTATCATGAGAATGGTCATATTTGCAAACAAATATATTGGGTCTTTATAAATTTTCCCAAGGACCTGCCTTAGTTAATTGTATGACTTTTGTGCATGGTATCACCATCCCTATGGAGTTCAGTTGGCAATTAGCTGTTAGCGGCCAGATTATCTTTGTCAATGTCCTTGAGTAAGAATTAAGCCATTCCCAATAGCACACTTACTGATTTCTGGAAGTTCTATGTATTTTGCCATTTCTGCGATTTCTCCTTGAAATTTGGTTGTATTTTCTTGACACTGTATTGTCTGAATCTCTACCAGTCATCGAGGTGTGACTCACCACTGACCCAGTGGAAATGAATAAACCACTGAGTGAAACAAGGATGACTAATTTACAAGTGATCCGTTCTTCCATGAATGAATTCCTTTGCTAGTAACTTTTGCTTTTCTATGCAACCTTGTGTCTCTGAGGAGTGGATAATTGAAGAAGGTGGTCATCATTCTCTGCCATCTGGCCTGTGTCCTACAAGATTCTCTGCCTCCCTCCGTCCCACTCCCACATTCCTCTTGAGTATTCACTCTGTTTTTCCACCAGGAATGGCCTGACCTGTCCCAAATGTCATTTTATTTCATCGAGTCTTTTCTAATCCATCTAATGAGACTTCCATTTATTTAGTGCTCTTTAGTTTTTAATTTTTACTCACCTTATAACCTCTGTGATACAGAATTAAACACTAATGCTTCAATGAGTTTTTAAATAAGAAGCTGTATTTACTTCATGTGACTGATATTTTTCAATCCCTGTCTGATACTTATTCCTCAAATACAAGGATAAATCTACTTAGAGATCCTCCCCAAGTGATTCCATTTGCCTGTGTGTGGCTCATTTATAAACTAATAGTTTGTCTATTCACAGATTGACATCAAAATGTGGAAATAGCCACACAGAGACACCTTGTCCACTGTTGCTCTCTTAGTCCGTGGACACCTCGTTTGATGAGTTTCCCACCATCACCTGACTCGGGACTCGAAAACCCACATTTTGCCACCTTTGTTCCCCTGCCTGCCACTCTGTGCCTGTGCAGTGAACTAGATTCCAGTGTGCTGCGTGTCAGTCCCCACCCAGACTTTTAGTTCTATGAAGGAAAACATTGGTGTTTCTTTTCCTTAAATGCCAGATGTCTAGTTTCACTAAAGGTAGCACGTGCTTACAAAGCATTAGTTCAGGCTCGGTGCCCATGGCTCAGAGGGTGGGGCACCAGCCACATGCACCAAGGCAGGTGGGTTCGAAGGCATTCTGGTAGGCACCTGCAGTCCCAGCTACTTGGGAGGCTGAGGCAAGAGAATCACTTGAGCCCAAGATTTTGAGGTTGCTGTGAGCTGTGACACCACAGCACTCTACTGAGGGCGGCAAAGTGAGACTCTGTCTCAAAAAAAAAAAAGTATGAGTTTGGCAAGTCATGAATGTATGTGGGCTTCTTATTACAATTAATAGATGTAGTTACCAGGTACTAAGTTAGAACTCTAAAAGGTCGAGACTATACTCAGTTAAGAAGTATCTCTGTGATAAACCCCTCAGTAGAAAGCCCCCTCCCTGTAGGGCACCATGGGGTCTTCACCCTAGTCGGCACCTCCCTCCTCAGAGTGCGTGCACTCCCAGGGGATGCTCAATCTCAGAGGGTTCTTGTCACCCACAAAATGAGAGAATTGGACAGGAAGGCCCATGGGGACTCCTGCAGGTCAATCATTCTGTGAATCACTGAACAATATTAATTGACTGGACCCAACATTTCCCATTAACCATTTCACAATTTGTAACTTATCCATAAAGTAATGTGTTTTCTTTTAAGTACTGTATTTTGTATTCCCCAGGAGAAATCTGCTAATATGTCAACTTTTTTGCAGCCTAGTATTTAATTCATAATCAATTTTCTTCACTGATAAAGAGGATTCACCATCTAGTGGTGAAAAGTTTGAGATGCTTAAGAGGAAATAATTTATCGAATAGAAACTTTAACTTATTTTTGTCAGATTAATCTCCAAAAATGTCCAAGTTCCACTAAAATGCAGAAAATGTCATGGTTTGTATTATGGAGAGAGAAAAACCAAAGCATGACAGTTTCAAATTAAAGGTAGCAGGGAGTGGGAACAGTTATTAGGAGGCCATCAAGAATGCCTATTTCTTCTTGTTGATAAAAGATACAAAGAAAACAAACCCTTCCCTTTATGTGCATATAATTACAACGTGACACCATCAAGGATGAAACTGCTACATTGTTTAGATTATAGAAAACTTTGGAGTATGTTATGAAAACTTTTACCCTGAAGCATCCATTCCTTAAATAAAGGAAAGTCAGTTTTGTGACAGCAAGTGGGGAGAATAGCAACGTATTTGGGGCACGCAGTTTTGTAGGGTAAAGAATATAGTTTTCATACTCTTATTTTACAATGTGAATGTTACTTTCTTTGCATTATTATTGTTAATATTGCTTAATATTTCGATGCAGTAATCGTCTGATTTCTTTTCTGAATGTATTTATCCTCATTCATTCTTTTCAAGGTTTTTGTTTCTAGTCCTTATCTTAAACACTGTTATTGTTATTAAATTTTAAGCCTTTTTAATTCTGTGAAGGCAAAAAGTGGAAACCTAATAAACACATGTATATCTAAAAATAAAAAAAAAAGAATACTTTTCAGGAGGTTAAACAAATCCACAAGTGAAAAAGAATTAGCACGGAGAGAGAAGCAATATCAAGAATAAGAAACTGTGACTGTCACAGGAGATTTCAAAGTAGGTAAAAGATGTCCTGGGTGATGTACAGTCATCCTGTCATGTAGGGACCAAAGAAAATGTTGAAAAGGTCAGAGATTTGGCCAATTCAAAAACATGATTCACTGTGAGGATGATGGCTGAAGAGTTAAATTTAGACCAAGAGACAGATGCTCACATTCTGAAAGAAAAGTTGAACACGGGGAAAGTTTCTGTGAAGATCGTGCCAGGCACTTTGAGTGATGAACAGAAATAGCAAAGTCTTGACATTTGTTCTGATCTTTCAGCGGGAGTGGGATGAAGCGGTGCTGGTGAAGACGCGCCCGACAGGCCTGAGCCAAGGAGCCAGAGACGCTCCACGGCGAGGCGAGAGTCTGCGGTGGGAACCTCAACCTGCTCGACGTGCCGCCATGCCCGTTTCTTTACTAGAGCATCTTTTATTTAAAAAATCGGTGCACATTTACTGAGCACTTTCTACACTTACAGAATTATGTACATAGTGAAAGGGAGAAATGGGGAAAAGACGGCTTCCCTTCACTCCAGCTGTTCAGAGTGTGATGAAGCCGCCGTGCTAGGGACCCTCGGAAACGTCACAATTCCAGGCGGCACCTGTGACGTTCTGGAGGGGGATCCAGCCAGCACTTCTATAAGAAGCTCTCTTTAGAGAAATTATCATTGTGCTTCCTTAATACTGATGGTCTGCTCACGTTTCCAAGGCGAATAGTTACAACGTGTTTTGAATCAATTCTGATATGGCCTTCTGTGTTACACATTAAGTGCAAACACAGTGGTAAAATAAAAACAAATACACTTTCAGAGGGCTAAGATTTTTGAGAAGAGCAAAAAAAAAAAAAAAATGCTGTAGACATTGAAGAAATTCCCAAACTAAATCCATCCATCCGGAAGATGCCTCTAAATAGAATTATGTCCATTTCATCATTTGAAGATTTGGCATGTTTTTTAATGAAAATCAACCTCATTACTTAAGATCATGTCCTGTATGTATTTCTTCATTCAAAAAGGTCATGTTGAGGTTGGCGCCTGTGGCTCAAAGGAGTAGGGCGCCAGCCCCATATGGCAGAGGAGGCAGGTTCAAGCCCAGCCCCAACCAAAAACTGCAAAAAACAAAGTCATGTTGAGTTGTGACAGCGTGCCTGGAATTCTGGTAGAGATAGTGTGTACATCCACATTGTTAAAGTTTATAGATTGCTTTATTTTCATCAATAATCAGTGAACTAATGGATTCTGCGCTGACACTTGCATTTTTAACCCAAAGGTTTATTTACGTTTTCATCCATGTTAAGGAAACATTAAAAGAAAAGCAAGAACGAGGGAGCAGGCAGAGTCCTGATGACCCTTTGGCCAGGTTCAGCAAATATTGCATCATGAAGCAACAGAGCCCAGCGGGCACGTGCTCGCTGAGTAAACACACGGTCAGGTTCATCTACCTGGGGGAGAAGTCTGCTTGTCTGGTTGGTTAGGGGATTTAGCCCAACTGCAGACGGCAGTGGGTGAGGATGAGGGCATCTGTCACAAACGTGGAGGGAAGGACATCAGAGATATTAATGGCAAAACGAACCATTTTACCGTGTGAAACAAAGTGTACAAGCAAAGATTTGGATGCTGTCTTACATTGATTCTAATTTAGACCACAGCAACATTCAGAAGGACAGACTTGCATAGTCAGTCTGCAATCAGGGATTCTTACAAACGCAGAATGCACCAGTATGTAGTGATTGGAAGGAGAAGTTACTAGAAGTGACGGGAGGAATGCAAAGAGGAGAGACTAGCAGGACAGCCAGGCAACTCAGTGCCTGGGATGCTTTCTCCTAAACGGGTCAAAGCTATGGTGGCGGCCCCAGGATTAGGTAGCGCGGTATCTGATCTATAACTCGTAAAGAAGACCCTCCTCCTCCTCCGTTCAAATGACGTCTGAAGGGGCGAATGCCTTTAGAAAAAGGAAAGTAATTTAAAACTTAAAATTCCAGCACACAAAGACCCTTTGTGGCATTCAGAATACATAATTGCTATTCTATTAGACCCCACTACAGCTACAATATCGGTGAACAACGATATTAAAAGCTATTGGTTTTAGTTGTCTTCAACATTTTAGCCATTCTCATTTTAACACAGTAAAAGTAATTGTCCTGTTTTGGAATATATCACAATACAGCTCGAACCTTGAGAGAAGTAAGTTTGTAGAATTGAGACCCTAAAGCTACCACTAAAAGTCATTTTTTGTTAATTATTTTGTATCCCAGGTTGCCTTAGATATTCGAGCTTAGTTTTTCTTCTTAAGTAAAATGAAGAAAACTTGTCTTCCATAGAAATGAAAACTATTACCCATAATAAATGGCTCTAAGGACCCTAAAATGCTGAACTGAAGCAAAATGATTCCTAGGAGCTATTTATCAAATACTTATTTTGGTTAAGGTAGCAGTGGGGACTTTTTTCCTTTCTTTTTGCTGGAAATCACTATTTTAAGATTATAATGAGTTATTTGAACACAATTGCCATCTGAAATTCCCATATTAATGTTATGAAAGATTGTGAGATATTTTAAATCACTCATGACCATAGTGAATCCAAAAAGAACAGAAACTTTTATAAATGAAGTGCTCGATAGATGCAATTATTTTATTTCTACTCTAATTTGTTAATGGTATTTATGCAGGACAGGTGGGAGGTGTAAAATAATTAGAGCTGAATTATTTTAAACTTCCCTTTTGGGCTACTGGGAAGGATGATGAACAGAGAAAATATATGTAAATACATGTATGCACATACAAAAAGGAACGAATAGAAAATTTGTGTCAAAATGTTAGCTTCAACGAAGGAGGTACACAAATTAGGCTCCACTTTCTCCATCACGGAGGTTATGCCACCTGGATATAAATAAGATATACATCTATATAAAAACTAATGTATCCTCAAACCATTAAAAAGACTTTGGGGGGTGTCTACAAACAAATAAAAATTAGTATTCTGGCTGGGCACAGTGGCTCACGCCTGTAATCCTAGCGCTCTGGAAGGCTGAGGCAGGTGGATTGCTTGAGTTTGAGACCAGCCAGAGCAAGAGTGAATCCCAGTCTCTATTAAAACTAGAAAAACTGATGCAAAAGGATCACTTGAGCCCAAGAGTTGGAGGTTGCTGTGAACTATGATGACTCTACCCAGGGCAACAGCTTGAAACTCTGTCTCAAAAAAGAAAAAAAATCATATTCCTCAAGTTCCCTGCATCATGTATAAGCATCTTTTGTAACTGAGAAAGATCTGTAAAAAAGATCTTTCATGCTTTAGTAGTAAAGTGATCTTAGATTATGCCTTGAAAGGTCCAACATTCATTATCATACAGGCAGAATCATACATTCTTACTTCATCATCTGTTGTGATTTCTATAAGCTTAATTCTATACTTCTGTCTACAGAAAACACATTCAGACATCTGCAAGATTGCCTGGTCAGAAAAGACAAATAATCCTAGCAACTACAAGTTTTCTCTTAGCCTCTGCAAAATCAAATCAACAGTTTATTCTGCCTAACATACATTTATTTATTCATTATAATTATCTGTATAAGCTCTTCATTATAACAAGTGATAAAAGTGCTTGTAGATATGGCGTATTTCAGGCTAACAGGGTATGAGGTAGGGATCTTACACTTCATACCTAGGATTTAATTTGTTTTCTCAATAAACACATCCTTTGACAGCACCTACACATTTTAGTCCACACTGACCCATTTTCAGAGCAGCTCACGTCCCCTGAGGGACATACAAAAGAAGTGACCTTCTTATGCAATGCTGTAAACGTCACACCTGCGGCTCTGATGCATACATTCTTCCAGTGAGGCCGTGTACCCGCCTGAGACATCAGCTCTTTTCCCCACTGGTACAAAAGTGAAGCTTAGAATCAGTTACTTTGGGCTGCCTGGTAATAATTCATGTGCAGATACAAGATTAAACAATAGAAATAAAAAGCCACAACCATGATTAGCATTCAGAAGAAGGATAAGCAAATTTCAAAGATAAGATAAGCTAATGAAGGTAATAAATTTAACAACTGTTTAAAATACATCAGAAAATATCTGATTTCATCTAAGTGTAATTTGTTGGACATTTGATATTTTAGTCTCTTGGATGAAATGTAAATAAATCACTATAAAATAAGATCAACAGGGATCAACGGTGATGCATTCACAGCCTGTACACATGCTGTTAAAATACCTTCAAGCTCATGGAGCAGACCAGTTTTTAGTCTCCTATGTCTATTGATTTGGGAAGGGTTAAAAAAAAAATGAATACTCTTTCTCCTTTTCCTAAGTTGTACGAACTTGAAAGTATGCAGGTATTGAGAAGATGCTCATTATCTATATATATTTGTGAATTATTTCAACTATTGAAGAAAATCTTTTAAAAGTAAGCTATTTTTTTCCTACGATAGCTTGCACAAAATTCTGTCTTTCCACCAGGAGAATACTCTGTAGTTCTGGGGTGTTATTGTGCCTTACCTTTGCCCTTTTTACGAAAGAACGTGGTGCATCACTGGGGCAGGGAATCTGAGCTCCCTTCTCATCAGATCGTGCCTCGGCTCTGCCTGAGCGTTACAGCAATATCACTTTTTCCCTTAGCTGGAGGATTCCGAGACTGAGAAGAATCCTGAGAGCTGCTGAGTATGTAACTGAGCGTGAACACGGGAGGGGGCTACATAAAAACATTCGGGGCCTTAGGTCTGCCACTCGCTTTTCTCCGAGTGAAACAACTACTGTTGAAGCATATCTAACACTTTTCTTAGACATCATTTATTAACACTAAGTTTAATCTGTGTACGTCATTATGTATAATGAGGTATAAAACTGGGCAACGAATTCTGAAATTTTAAGATCACCACTGAAATGAAAAGAGATTTTGTGCTAATGTGATTTCATATATTGCTTGCCACTCCATCAGTTTCCCATTTTACAGAGGAGGAAACTGAGGCTCATAAAAGTTAAGTGTCTTCCACCAGATGACCGTCACTAATTCTTCTCAGTCTGCTACGCTGCTACTGTAAGTCAGAAAATAAGGGGAAGCTAAGCCGAGGCAGAGAGCAAAGGTCGCCTCTGTCAGGAAGACTGTTGCCAGAGGAAACTCAGCGTGATGTGAGGGTCCTCATAGCTACAACTGGGAACTTCGTGTCCACGCCTATCTCCAGCAAACGGGACATGGTCCTAACCAGCTCAGCATCTTTTATCAGTAAGGGGAGTTTTTAAAAGCATTTTTATGTTCTTGGTGCATTTTATTGCTTATTTTTTATTTACAATAAGACAAAAATCAATGAATGCTTTGTGAGTTTTATGAACCCTCATAAAGGCAAGAGTATATGTGTATACAAATATTTACCCATCCAGTTTGCATGAATTATGGTGTGAAATTTCTCCTTAACAGCAAAGAATAAGTCACTTTCTCATTGTATTAATCTCTGAGGACTTCTGATTCTCACAAGCATCATTTCATTAATTTTCACAATGTTCTGGAAACGTAAAGTGAGACAGCTAGCCCAGAGGGGCTGAACGACTTGCTCATGGCCACAGAGGGTCCCAAAAATTTGCAGGAGGCTAGAGCCAGGCCCTTCCCTTATTTTGAAAGAAATGAAAGTGAAGCCCTGAATTCTAAAAGGCCAGATAAGGTAACACAGATCTTGGGGCACAAAGGTTGATTTTCTTAACATAAAGTTTTTATTTCATAATAGTTTTAGATTTGTGGAAATGCTATGAAGATAATACAGAGAGTGCCCATCCCACACCCACTTTCCCTGTTGTCAGCGCCCCACATCATGGGACATTTGTCACAATCGGGAACCCTTATTGACACATCATCGTTGCAGCTCTGCATTTGTTTCAGATTTCTTTAGTTTTTCCAGGTGACATGTAGGGGTCAAGTCTCCTTCTCTCTGGGGCTGTGACAGTTCTGAAATCCTCATTGTTTTTGACAATCTCAGAAGTTCTGAGGACCCCCCAGTATTTTCTAGAATGTCCCTTCCTCAAGTTTGCCTGAAGTTTTCCCCTGGTCAGACGAAGGGTATGGAGTTGTGAGAAGACCACAGAGATGAAGGGACATTTTTGCCACATGATACCAGGAGTAACTAATGTGTTGGATGTGAGGATGAACTTGACCTTGCCGCCTGGTTCAGGGGTGCTCCATGGCAGAACTCTCCCCTCACTACCATATTTGAAGGACGTCACTGTGCGCAGCCCTCACTTCAGACACGGGAAGTTTGGCTCTGCCTTCCCGAGACAGGAGCAGAGATTAACATATTATTTATCATAGTTATGCATAACTTTTGAGAACATAATAAAATATGAGGGCACACATCCACTTTTTAGCACAGTGCACAAGGTAATATTTATAATGCCGTTTATGGTTCCCCGTCCTGTGACTGCAGAAGTGGAGGGCCTCTGACCTCCAAAGCCCAAAGGCAGGGCCAGAACATAGTGGTTCTGATATAGAGACATGAGGAGACCCGGTCTGGGGTAGGGAGCCCTTAGATGGGCTCATCATCTCCCTCCAACCCCACACACATGGAGCAGCCAGAGCACCCCACAGGCGGGGCCCCCTGGTGCCGGAGCCTGGGTAAGCAGAGGGCAGGGTCACACCCGGGCTCACCTCTCCAGAGCTCCCAGGGTCTCAGACTCCTTTCTGTCAGAAAAGGTGACAATACACATCCTAAGGTGGAAATGGGTTCCAAGTGAGAGGGTGTGATGACCCTACCTGGAAAGCATCTGAGGTGATGTAAGTGCAGCGTTGATTATAATCAGAGGGAAGCATTTTCCTTAGGTTGATTCCAGTGTGTCTAGAGCACCACGGCCCCTAGGAATGTAATGCCATAGGCCACATGCAGCATTTTAAATTTTCGAGTACCCACATTAAAAACAAAAGGATACTGAGACCTAGTCTTCATATTTATGTGAGCCAGGACATCCCAACTGCCGTCATTTCCACATGTAGTCAGTATAGGAATATTGGGATAGTTACATTCTTCTTTTGATGTATGTTTCACATCTGGAGCCCCCTCCATGTGCCCAAAGCCACCTCTGCCTAGTGTCCCCCCACCGGACAACAGGGTTAGGGTTAGGGTTTGGGGCCACAGGGATTCCCGATTATTCTACCACCATTTTGAGGACAAAATCAGAGGATACCTTTCCCGGTGGGTACCCACATCTCACAGGTGAGGAATCTTGTGCTTTGTAGAGTTTAAGTGTCCCCCACCCCGAGCATATGACGTCCTTGTGCACCTAAATACACATCTCTCCTTCATCCCTTCCCCACGGCCCAGGTCTTTCTCCTGGTCTTTCTTTTTTCTTCTTCTTAAAGGAAGTGGTATTTATCCTGAGACAGAGACAGGAGGCAGGGAGAGAGCAGGTGTCCAACAGAGAAAGGGGGCTAGGTGGGGGCTCTGAGACGGCTTTGGGGAAAACCCGAGGGCTCATCACTAGGTGAGCCCCTGTGACCTCTGGGCAGGTAGAGGCCCGATTGGGGCTGAGTTTCAGGTGGACAGCAATGAGAGGGCAGAGAGCCCAGGCTCAGGGCAGTCAAGCCAGAAAGACAGCAGCCATGACCAGTCCCGGACAGCCTGGCACTGTGCAAATCGAGCCTGGGCAAATCGCTGGCCACTTTCTTCTGAGCAAAATAGTGAAAATAAGTATTGCAGCACACCGAATAATGTCTCACTCGGATACAGGGAAGCGGTGACTGCGTACAGGTTGGTGAGGCCACTTGGGATCCCCCTTCCGATAGCAAACAATCTTAGGGGAATGTGTTTCATGTCAGCTGCAGACTTGGCGGAGTGTGGGAGTATCCGAAAGTCATTTCCTCTACATGACCCAGACTCCGCCTGGACACACAAGGCCATCCTCCCGACCTCGTCCTTTCCATAAAGACCTGGTGCCCCTCTTCTGTAGTGATGCCCTGGCACCAAGCTATGCTGACCTGCCCAAGGCCACTTGTCATTCTGTCCCCCTAGCTGGAAGCTCTCACTTCCACCCAGACATGAGCGATGCGTGGCCTCCCCCTCTGTGAGGACTGCAGGTAAGGCCCTCTCTGACCCCAAGTCCCTCAGAGCCAAGCGCCTGCAGCCCCCCTTCCTTATTCTACATCAGCCTTGTAGACATTCGTGTTCAGGGGCAAAGATTTATTTTTTTAATTTCTCTAAATAGATTATACAAATTTTAGGACAGGACTTTAAAAATGTCTCCAGTACCTAAGTGCCCAGAAGTGGAGATGTGTGTGCAAATCAGGGCACGGTCTTTCTGGTCAAGGTGAGGAACTGTGGCCTCCCTCAGCCGAGGGGCGTTCAGGGAGCCTGACGGCAAGGAGAGCCAGGATCTCTGCACGGGGTGCCCGACAACGTGGGGTTCCTGCCCTCTAACCGCACCCCTCTCTCTTCCAATGAGGAGAACGCACTTCACTCCACATGGCAATGTGCTCAGCAGAAAGCACCCACCTTCCAGAGCTTTCTCGTCCAGAGGCAGCAGCTGCCACGTGGCCCTGCTCAGCACAAGAGGACACGTGAGCCAGACTCAGGGTCTCCTTGAGGGCTTTGGCTTCCTTGATAAAGATTTTCTCCACTGTTTCATCTCCTCTGCCCTGAATGGAGAAGTGACATCTAGATGGTGACACTCATGGTTCTCAGCTTCAATGCACTGACACCTCCTTACCTGAAAGTGGGACAGCCATCCGTGACTGTAACCCAATTGACTATACCTTGAAAATATCATGTGAGGACCAGGGCGTGAAGTGTTCCACTAAATACCCTGCTTAGCTCTGCAATAAAACAAATGTCATAACAAGGCACCACACAGCATCAGCCACAGGTCTGCACATGCTTTGTTGACAATGTCCTTCCTTGGTGGCCAGAGTTTAGCCTGGGTGGCATCTAGGCCCCACACACACTTAGTTAGGCCTTGGACCAGGGGTTATTTGAGGGGAAAAACATTAAAATTTTCTCCTTTCCTTGTTGGATTACATATGTTCATTAACAAGCTTCTTTACAAACTCCTTACAGGTGAATAGATAGATCGAACGTCTCTAATACAAAATCTTTGCACAGATTTATGCAGGCATTGTAATTAATTTCTACCTCTGATTCTCATTTTTTAGAAATGTGATTTAGGCCTTCCTAAACCTTGTCCTGTGACTAGTGTGTGTGAGTTATAGTGTCTTGTTGAGTCACCTCTTACAAGTTTAGCAAACAGCAGCTCTCTTTCACCAATGGGAACAAGGTTTTGCTACAAGCAAACAATAAGCAGGTTACTCTCCTCCCACAGTTTGCTGCTTGGAAAATTGCAATTGTTTTATTTGTTTTTCCTAAGGCTTAGCATTAGCACTCCATCTTAACTTTTGTTGTTGTTTTTGTTTTATAATTTTTTCTAAACCCCAGTGGAAAACAGCCTTGACTGTGAAAAGTAATCCAACCAGATATCTTTAAAATCTTAATAGGCAAAGGGAATTGACCTCAGTTCATCTTCACACAGCTTAGGACAAATTGATCAATTTTATTTCTAAATAATTACCATTTGAATGCTGATTTTGCCTTCAACGGATTAGCGTTGTGAAGTCTGTACTGGGGAATGTTAGTGAGGTGCAGGTTAGCACCCAGACTCAGGCACCACAGCAGAATCCATTTCCTTAGGCAACTCCTCCGCAGTTCTGAAAAACAACGAAGACAGGCTGATCCTTTTATTCAGAAACTAAACACAACAATAAAGAACACAAGCAGTTCTGAAATGCATATCTCATCATATGCATTTTTAAGTGAAGGGGAAAACTTCGGTAACTTACACTTAGCATCATTGCACAGAGCTTCCATCCTTAGACATGACATACAAGGGACAAACTGGCAGGCCAGGAGCAAAACACGGTTTGCTGAAGGGAAGCACCACAAGAAAGCCAGGGCACTTCTGCGGAGGACAAGGACCCAGCAGCAGGTGACAGGGCTGACATCCGTCCCAGCCCACAGCACTGAGCCTCTCCTTGCTCCAAGGACTGATTTTCTTTGAACTTGTATGTGCAATCCTTTCATCAATCCTACAGACAGGATTATTATCCTCATTTGGGATATCTGAGGCAAAAGAGTTTAAGAAGCTTTTCCAAAGTTGTTCAACTCAAAGGAAGGGCGGCTGGGATGGACAGTGGTGGAAGAGATGAAGATGGTGGTGGTGTGCAGGAGATCCATAAACAACCCCAAACCGAGTGGTCTAAAATTATTTTTCACAACTTCTGGAGGTCAGGAGTTCAGAGACCTGGGGTATTTTATGAGGAGGAGTCAAGATTTCAGCCACGTTATTCACCAGAAGTCATGAATGGGGTGAAGAACTGGCTTCCACGCCAGCTCACTTGCAAGGTGGCACTGGTTGTTGACAGGAAGTCCAGCTCCTTCTCAGGACTGCTTGGGTGTCCTCCTGATAAGGCAGCTGACTTCCCCAATGTCCGTGATCCACACGAGAGGTAGCCAGACAGAAATTATTCTTTGGGACATATCCAGAAATTCTTCTTTAGGACATATAACTTTAGGAAGTTATGTAGCATCATTTATACCACACTCTATTCACTCAAAGTGATTTGCTGAGTTCAGAGGGGAATGAGGCTCCACGTTGTGGAAGTAGGAATGTCTATAAATTTGTAGGTGTGCATTGGACACACTGCAGGGACCAAACTAAGCAAGGCAGGAACGTCGCCTTCAGGACACCACGTGTGTAACGGGTTGATTGGACTAGCAGGAGGAGTAGTGGAAGTTATAGCTGGAAAGTTAAGTAGCCATCACAGGGGTGCATCTTGAATTCCAGGCTTGATTTAATACAATTTCATTAAAGGTAATATTTCCTCTGAAAATTTTAAAGTAGATAAATAAAACAATTAAGATAGTTATATAATAAAAGTATTGTGGTGATTTTATTTGGAGTGGATTAGATGACTGCCCATTCTTGTAATAATCTACTTTGGGAAAGATGTGAAAATTATATTCTTAAAATTTTCTACCCCTGCTTTTGAATAGTCCTCTAGAATAGATATTAGCAGTTTTTTTTCCTCTAGAGCAGTGATTTTTCGACACGGGTGTGCCATGAGAGAATCTTAGGTGTGCCAGGGAAATCTTTAAAGATCATTAATTAAATTATTTGTAAGGAAAGTTCAAACCATAGTTGTTGGTGCGACTCAACACAAATTACACAACACCCACATTGTAGATTTGCATTGAACATAGGGACCCGGGGAGACCAACACCAGCAATCACTCTTCAAAGAGAAGACAAGGGTTTGGATCCCTCCAAAGTTCCTCACTGACTTTCATTGAAATATCAGGCTTGAGGCATAACTTGCAAATATTTTCTCCCATTCTGAATAACCAGAATACACAGAGAACTCCAACATATTAGCAAGAAAACAACAAGTGACCCCATCTCAGGATGGGCAAAAGACACTGGAATTTTGAAGGAAATTGATTTAAGTCTGTGAATCACTTTGGGCAACATGGACATTTTAATAATGTTGATTTTGTCAATCCATTAGCAAGGCTGTTTTTCCATTTGTTTGTATTATCTGTGCTTTCTTTCATTAGTATTTTATACTTTTCCTTGAATAAATCTTTTACCTCCTTGTGTAAATAAATTCCTCCCTGATTATTTCATTTTCTTTATAGTTATTGAGGAATTAAGTCCTCAATTTGTTTCTCTGATGTTTCTATTAGCATATAGGAATAATACTTATTTGTTTACATTGATTTGGCAAACTGTGACATTACTAAATATGTTTGTCAATCCCAGGAAGTTTTTGCCAGAGCCTTGATATTTTCTACATATAAGATCATATCATCAGCAAACTATCATCAGAGATAGTTTTACTTCTTCTTTCTGGTGCAATGCCCCTTCATGTTTTCTCCTGCCTGATTGCTCTGGCTAGTATTTCCAATATTTGTCAATTATAAGTAATGATAGTGAGCATCTTGTTTCAGTTCTTTGTAGGAATGGCTTCATCTTTTCCCTCATTGAGTATGAAGTTGGCTGTGGGTTTGTTAGATACGGCTTTTGTAATTTTGAAGTATTTTCCTTCTATGACAAATTTGTTGAGGGGTTTAAACATGAAAACATGCTGGATTTTTACCAAATGCTTTTCTGCATCTATTGCGATCATCATGTGGTCTCTTCTTTTGCTTCTGTTTATGTAGTAAATTACTTTTATTGATTTATATGTGTTGAACTTGCCTTACATACCTGGGATGAAACCCACTTCAACCTGGTGAATTCTATTTCTGATGTCTTGTTTAATTCAGTGTGCTGTTATTTATTTTGTTTTTGAGGATTTTTGCATCTTATTCATAACAGTTACCATTTTGTAGTTTTCATTTTTTGTTTCCTTTCCTGGCTTTGGTGTCAAGGTGATATTGATTTCATAAAATGAGTTAGGGAGCACTCCTTCCTTCTCAATGTTATAAAATAATTTCTATAGGATAGGTACAAGTTCTTTGTAGATCTGATAAAATTTGGCTGTCACTATGTGTGTTCAAAAGCTTTTTGAGCCACCAGAAGGGGGTCTAGGAAAAGTTTCTGTCTTCCTAAATCTCACTTCTTGTTATTGGTCTTCAGAATTTCTACTTCCAGATTCAATTTTGGGAGATTGTATGTTTCCAGAAATTTATTCATTTCATCTAGGCTTTAAAGTATGTTTGTATACCAGTTTTTAAAATATTTGCAGACAATATTTTGCATTTCCATGATATCATTTGTCATGTCTCTTTTCAGTGTTATGGGGAGCGGCCCCCTCCAGCAAGTATGGAAGACTGGAAGCTTGTGTTGCTGGTAGATCCTCAGGGACATGGGGGCTGCATGGAGCTTAGGTATGTGGGGAGATGTGCCTTCATGTGGCTCACAGTGCTGGGGGTGCGGGGGTTCTTCCTCTTGTCAGTACATTGGGCCATGGGGGTTGACACACAGGTCTTGGGGGATGTGAGCCTTTGCTGTGGCTGGGGAGGTTTATTGGTGTTCAGGACCAGGAGGGCTGGGCCACTGGATGGCTAGGACTCTCTCCTCTTCCAGGTCCCACCAAGGCTGCTACTGTGGGACGCTTTGCTGCTGGTGTTCCCTTGTGGAGGGACTCTCAGTTCCCAGTCCTATGCACGAGAGTGCACCTGCTCTCTCTTCTCCCTCCCTGGTCTGATAAAGGCTGATGTCAGGGGAGCCTCACTGAAGTCGATCCCCAGGTAGACTGGGAGCTCTGGACCCGAGAGCTCAGAGTGGCATCTGCTGTGGCAAACTGGACCCAAGACCAGTGGGAATCTTTTGAGCCTACTCTCTGACGTAACTTCACTCTTCAGTCTCCAAGCAGTTCTCCTCAACACATAGCCTGTTGTGATGGTGGGAAGCCTCTCACAGCTCGAGTGTCCTATAGGGATTGTGGGACCCTGGGACTCTTTTTTATCACTTCCCTACCTGTAGCAGTCTCCACAAGGTACCTTCCGATCTTGGTCAGTGAAACTTCCAGTCCCATCTCCTTCACTCTGAGTGTCTCCTGTCAGTTCTCTGATGATCAGTCTGCTCTCTTCAGGAGGGTTTGTCTGTAGACGAGCATCTACTTGCAGTTTTTGTTCATCTCACGAACAGGAGTCCTTCTAGTCCACCATCTTGGACCCTTCCCTCCTGCTTTTAAATAGTAATTTCCAAATGCCATTTAATTTTTATTTATAAAAATTTTATTCCCTCATTCATTTATTACCCACCATCACAGGCTGATGCTGCTTTCTTTTATGTATCAACTAGAGGGTAACTAAAGAATATTACAGACTTTTCTCTTGGGCTTAAGTGCTTTTAAAAATTCCATCTGATATCTAAGTTTGAATATCTTCAGGTTCAGTTGCAATCCTGTGTTTAAAAAAATCATATCTTTTTTTTCCTTTCAGAGAAAAAAATAAATTTTTTCGGCATAAGTTTTTGAAAACAGAATACTTTGTCTTTACCTAATGTGAAATTATTACTTATTAAACCTTTATGATAAATGCCAGACTAAATTATGATTGATTAGTTACCAAAGATATTTTCATCCAATATCTCTGAGGCAGAACAGACAGTAAGCTACCTCACCATTTCCATGTTCACCCTTGAGTTTTGTTTTCAGCTTTTGTATGCCACCATTTTTGTACACCATTTTAGAGTAAGGTTGCATATATGATCAGAACCTATGAAAAGAAAATTGGCTATCAACAGTTTGTGCATTGTCAGATTGGGAACATAATTCTCCCTTTCCATTTTTCATTGAGCAGTGCGATGTTTGCACAAAGATAACAAATGCCATATGTTTAGACATGGCAAATCAGGAATGTAATGAATCTTGATAATAACATCTCTTCTGTGTTCAAGGAAAAAGGTATACAAATAATTTTCTTTGACCTGTATTGCCTTCACAATTTATATAATATGATTGAAATAGCAAGATGCTTGGTAAAGTTTAAATTAAAAAATCACATTATAACAAAGACATCTGTACCAGAATGTTCATTGCAGCTCAATTCATATTGCTAAGTCATGGAAGAAGCCCAAGTGCCCACCAACTCACAAATGGATTAATAAATTGTGGTACATGTATACCATGGAATATTATGCAGCCTTAAAGAAAGATAGAGACTTTACCTTTTTCATGTTTACATAGATGGAGCTGGAACATATTCTTCTTAGCAAAATATCACAAGAATGGAAGAAAAAGTATTCCAATGTACCCAAACCTACTATGAAGCTAATTTATATCTTTCATATGAAGGCTATAACCCAAGTTTAGCACAAGAATATAGGGAAAGGGGCAAGGGAGTGGAGGGGAGGAACAAAATTAGGGTGGAGGAAGGGTAATTGGTGGGGCCACACCTATGGTGCATCTTAGAAGGGTACAGGCAAAACTTACTAAATGCAGAATACAAATGTTTTCATACAATAACTAAGAAAATGCCATGAAGGATATGTTAATCAGTTTGATCAAAATAGTTCAGATTGTATATGAAACTAGCACATTTCACCCCTTGATTGCCCGAATGTACACAGC